>QKWP01001045.1:117280-137249 GCA_003550325.1 Gigaspora rosea
TCAAATTCGATGAAAATTTTTTTATTTGAATTATATGGATCCATATAATTCAAATAAAAAAATTTTCATCGAATTTGATCAGGTAGTTGCAGAGATATCTTCGCTCAAAGTTTTAGAACAGTTTTTGTTTAATAGCGGATTTCACCCTATCTATATCAGATTTTACTTATTTTTTTTTAATAAACTCAGATTTTACTAATAAACTCAGGTTTTACTAATAAACTCAGATTTTACTTATTTTTTTTAAAAAACTCAGATTTTACTAATAAACTCAGGTTTTACTAGAGGTTTCACCCTGTCGTATCACTATCAATATTAATTTGATTGGTACAATTTTGAAGATCTTATTCGAAACCATCACTAAAAGATCCAAATCGGCCCATATGAAAATAATCTAATTCTGGTCAAATTTGCAAATCGTTTGGTTAAACTCATCTCCAATAGGCCAAATGATCTACAAATTTGACTAGAATTAGATTGTTTTGAAATGTAGATTGGATCTTCAATATTTTGATTATTTTGATTGGCTGTTTACAGCATGTGGCCCGAACTTTTTTTTCGCCATGGGTACTCTAATATGTATAACTGTATAACATATAAAAATATAATTATTTGGCACTTGTTTATATGTTTGATTGAAAAATTGATTAAGAAATTAATCCAGTAATTTATCGGCTAGTAGTCGATTTTCTATAATAGCTGACCGATAGCTGACCTAGCTGATCTAGCCACGCCACACGCCACATATAGGGCATAGTGGCAAATATCAGTGCGATAACCATACTTAGATGTCCATAGAGAAAGCCGAGTAGTAGTCTAATAGATTTATTAAATAGCTATATTTTGTATTAAGCATTAAATTTAATAAAGTTAGTACGAGGTTATCTAAGAAAAAAAACTAGTTTCTCAACTAGGTTTCACTTAACAATTGTATTGTATAGATGCTTGACGCAGCTGATGAAGAATGACGAAACCTTGACGCAACCTGACGAAACTATAAGTTGCGTCACTGACGCATAACGCATAACGCAGTTCAACCATTATGTTTTTAAGGTCACGTGAGTAGTTGTGTCAGGTCATGTGAGTTGCGTCAGGCATCATACTATAATTGTTGACCTCATTATAGACACTCTCAATATAGTCATACCTTGTTATAATCACTCTATTTTTTTGGTCTAGCGATTATAAAACATAAAAATTTTGACCTTTATTTAGTCACAACTTTTTATATCACCAAAATTTTGTTTCCCAACATGGTGATTATATTAAGATCAGGCTATATTTTTAAAATAATATATTGTTTGCGTTGTTTTAAGAGACATCCTATTCCTATATATATATATATAATATTATAAAATGATGTCCTTTTATGCACATCTACCCTTTATGCAATACGATTGGCTAATCTTGCATATATGTGCATTAATTTATCCTCTTGCATATGTGTAATTATTAATCAGATTGCGACTCATCGATGATCTATTTTATGCGATATGATCAGCTAATCTTGCATATATGATCAAATTCCACTGACATTATACGATATGATTGAATCTTGATATTTATTTTTATGTAGGGACTTTATTATTCAATTTTTGTGCATAATTATCTTTGATAGAATAATTTTTCAACGATATATACATTTAAAACTACAATTGTGTATTATTAATTAAATTTTGTCAACACCCATCGCATCGATGATCTACATTTTGCGATACAATTAGCTAATCTTGCATATATTGCATTCTTAATCAGATTTCATCTTATTGACGATTTATGGATATGATTGGCTAATCTTGATATTTAGTAATTTCGCTAAAAAATTACTTTATTTTTTTTATGTAGGGATCACAGGAAATGCGAAGCAAAGGGTTATAGAAATGGCAGACTTTATTATTCAACGTTTGTACATATTATCTTTGATTACAATTGGGCATTATTAATCAGATTTCGCCAATACATGTATCGACAATCTACTTTTAGCTAACACTAACTATAAAAGTAGTTAGTTTAACCCTAAATTGGGACAGCAATACTTTAACATACGTACAGTACGTGTGTACTTACAACACTTGTACCACTTGAATATGAAATTTGTCTAATTAATTGTTTTATAGCTTTATGATGTCATTATTACAAAAGAAAATTCAATTTTCCTTATCCATTATAAATTGGGTTGTTTTTAAGGAGAACTTTTCTTAAAGAGTTATAGTTCCGATTGTTGAAGTTAATGCTAACTTTAAAAGGGCTTTAATCTTTCAGAAACTATTCCAAAATTTGAATATGATACTAAACTATAAATCTATTGATAATAATGTCATTTTTAATCAATTTATCTTTCTAAAGTCATTCTCAAACAATGACTTATAAACTAGCCTAATTGGCCAAAAAAATAATTACACGCTTAAGTCAACACTTTTTTTTTAATTATTGTACAGTCTGACCTCGTTATAGTCACTCTCAATATAGTCACACCTTGTTATAATCACACAATTTTTTTGGTCTAGCTATTATAAATATAAGAATTTTGACCTTTATTTAGTCACAACTTTTTATAATCACCAAAATTTTGTTTTCCAACCTGGTGATTATATTAAGGTAAGGCTATATATAAATTAATAAAATTGACAAAATCAAAATTCAAAAAAATTTTAATAGATATTAAACCATGCAAGATAATTTTTTATTTTGCTTAACTCGCTGATCCAATTTTTCCAAAAAATTTTTTTTTTAAAATTCCTATTGTGAAATATTTCATATTTGCCATTTAATTTTTTTTCCTAATATCACTTAATAATGACCATAATTTTCTAGAATTACCCAATAGATCCAAAAAAATCCTTTTCATGGTCATATATGAACATGAGCTTATTAATTTATAGTAGATTAAGAAAAAAATGACCCACTGACTGGAATTTGGAGTATTATGTTATGCAAAATAAAAATTAACTTTGTGTAGCCTTATTTAAAAAACATAATAGCATAATGTTATAATGTTGTGATATCGTAATACTACAAAGTGTGCAATACTACAATTCTGTAATGCTATAATTCTGCAATAATACAATAATATAATAATATGAAACTGCAACTGTAGTACAACATTATAATGTTATATTTAAGTAACTACATAACATCTAAACTGGAAACTGATAAATATTTTGTTATTTGCCATACAAGCATTTAATTAATCAGTAAGCATAAAATTATTAAAAATGTATTCTGCAGCAGAATACAATAGCATAAAGCTAATGAACTTTTTTACTTTTACTATTACAATATACATAAATATTGTTTAAAAATAATAATGATATCAATTAATAAGAATAAAAATTATGTAATAATCAATAATAAATAAATATCACATAAATAATTAATGAAAGATTAATGCTATTAATAATATAATCAATCTAAAAAAGTATAAAAAAAGTAAGAAAGAATCACTTTTTACCTTTAGTTTAATCATTTATAAACAACAATATTAAACTTAACAATATGGGCACCAGTGGTACCTACTCTAAACTAGTATGTATTACTAAGATTATATACAAAATTTTTTGAATAGATTGAGAAGAGTTATATCATTATATAAAAGCAGTTTTCATCTTTACATGTTTATTATAGCAAATTTTACTATATATCTTGCAACTTATTCATCTTGTCATAATATTTTATTTTTGAAATTTACTTTTTTTTTTTAGCTTAGCTTATTATGGGTTTAAATTACAGTCTGGTCTTGATATAATTACAAGTTGGGTGACAAAATTTTGGTGATTATAAAAGTCATGACTAAATAAAGGTCAAAATTTATATGTTTTATAATAGCTAGACCAAAAAAATAGTATAATTTTAACAAGAAAGTGACTATAATGAGAGTAACTATAATAAGGTTACACTATAGTAGAAATGCACAAAATTTTTTTCTTTACTGTTTTCTGATTAATTATAGCTACTACAACAAAATTGTTATAGCAAATTTACAATTTTGATTGGCTGTACTATGTAAGAAAATTTGATAATTCTTGATATTTTATATAGCTTCTAGACTGCTTCTAGTGATAGTTCTTAACAATTATTTGATCAATATTAATATTTTTTATTTTAATTCTATAGAAATGCATGCTTTCTATAATTTAAAGATCTTTATGAATCTTACATATACACAAATCTAGATGAGCCTTGGCCACTCTGGTAGGTTTAGGCCGCAGATAAGTATTTAGGTTTACTTAGATATATGTCTGAGTTTTTATTCTTAGTATTAGATTTAAAAAAAATGAAATTTCTTTCAGTATTGTAAAAAGTTTCTATTAAATTTANAAGGTCTCACCTTTAACATTTAAAAAAAAAAAAATAAAAAAAAAAAAAAAAAAAAAAAAAAAAAAAAGATCTTTATAAAGATCTGTTGCTTTGAAAGAAAAGGTATAATGAAAGTTTTGAACAAAAAATTTTCTAATAGGTATAATTTGAAGAGCAAAACTAATAATTCTTGTTTGGATTTTGTGCCAGGTGCATTCTAGGAATTCTGTAGTATACTTGTAGTATGTATAGATAATAGAGTATTTAGTGGCTAAATATTGTTTTGAGTTTGGAATAAAACTTTTTTCCATTTTTCTGTAGTTATAGATTTATAGTTGAAGATTCTATGTTTGTATTGGGTTTTGTATTAAAGTTTTGATGAAAGTGCAAAAAAAAATGGCCAACTAGAAATAAAAATAAGATGATCACTCTGAGTAAAAGATAGTAGTTCTTGAAGAGCACTTGAAGAGCAAAGTTTGTAAAATAAGGAATGATTAAGTCATATGCCAAATATAGTCATTATAGCTATGCAAATTGTTGCACTGCCAGGTATATTGTAAATTGTTAGGGGAGCGCCAAAAATTACCTGATTTCCATTTACTATACCCCCTACCCCCTTCCCCCACCTGACTGGTTTAATAGCCAATCAAATTTCGCGTATATTAAATTATTATTAAAAATATTTATTAAACTTTAATAGTTAATAACATTTGATCTACTGGTCCAATTTGGATGATTTAACTACCAAAATGATCATCTCAAAGAGAGGATTATAACAAGCCCAAAGCCACAAAAATCTAATCACAGAATCATAAGATCGATATAGATTTGTGTATTATTACTATTATATATAGTAATTATTTAATAAATACTATATAGTAATAATATGCAAATCTATATCGATCTTATGATCCTGTAATTAGATTTTTGTGGCTTTGGGCTTGTTAGAATCCTCTCTTTGAGAGGATCATTTTGGTAGTTAAATCATCTAAATTGGACCAGTAGATCAAAAGTTATTTATTAAATAATATATAGAATATAATAAATAAATTTTGATCCACTGGTCCGATTTGGATGATTTAACTACCAAAATGATCCTCTCAAAGAGAGGATTCTAACAAGCCCAAAATCACAAAAATCTAATTACAGGATCATAAGATCGATATAGATTTGTGCATTATTACTATATATATAGTATTTATTAATTGATAATCTGTCAACTAGAGAATGGCGAAATGTGGCGTGCTTCTATCTAAAAGTTTTTTCTTACTAAGTTAACGATACATGTCCACTAATTGAAAGTTGTAGAGCTCGTCGAGACGCATCTAAGTGGTTAGAACATCCAAATCGGCCCAGTGGATGGCGAGTTATCGTCAAAAAATGATTGCCCGACTATCTAAAAATCCGTGACGAAAATTACATATGAAAATCACTATAGGCGAAATGTGGCGTGCTTCCATCTAAAACTTTTTTTCTTACTAAGTTAACGGTACATGCCCACTAATTAAAAGTTGTAGAGCTCGTCGAGACACATTTAACGGTGGTGAGGTCATCCAAATCGACCCAATGGATAGCGAGATATCGTTGAAAAACGATTGGCTGACTATATAAAATCTCCATGTAAACAATGTTTGTTTAGGCCGCTTGAAGTAAAACTTTCGTTTAATGTTATCCCCCTTCCACCCCTGAGCCCCCCTAAAATTAAACAAATAGAGGTGACAAATTAGGTCGGCACGGTGATCGGAATTTTTCGGTTGTGATCGGGATTTTTCGGTATACTATATGTTTCCCCCTCCCCCTGTGAATAAGAAAAAAATAAATTTCAACTGCAAGCGGCCTATGTATTAAAAAATTTTAAATAAATTTTTATGTTTGAACGCTAATTGGATTATATATAACTTTAAATTAATTTTGCTCAATAAAACTAATTTAGGTTTATATGAACCTGGATTAGATTCATTTGAACCTGATTTAGGTTCATTTGAACCTCATTTAATTTTAAAGTTTGTTTAATTTTTTCCCTGCCCCCCCTGTGCAAATTTCAAAAAAATAACGTTAAACGAAACTTTAACTGCAAACGGCCTTACATAGAGATTTTATATAGTCAGCCAATCGTTTTTTAATGATATCTCGCCATATACTGGGTCGTTTAGATTATCTAACTACCATTAGATGCGTTTCAACGAGCTCTACAACTTTCAATTAGTAGGCATGTACTGTTAACTTAGTAAGAAAAAAAGTTTTAGATAGAAGCATGCCACATTTCGTCTATAGTGATTTTCATATGTAATTTTCGGCATGGATTTTTATATAGTCGGCCAATCGGTTTTCGATGATAACTCACCATCCACTGGGCCGATCGGATGTTCTAACTACCGTTAGATGCGTCTCGACGAGCTCTACAACTTTCAATTAGTGGACATGTATCATTAACTTAGTAAAAAAAAACTTTTAGATGGAAGCACGCCACATTTTGCCATTTTTCAGTTGACAGGCGGATTATTAATTAAATAAATACTATATATAGTAATAATGCACAAATTAATATCGACCTTATAATCCAGATTAGAGTCTTGTAATTTTGGGCTTGTTAGAATCCTCTCTTTAAGAGGATCATTTTGGTAGTTAAATCATTCAAATTGGACTAGTGGATCAAAAATTATTAATTAATAAAATTTTTATATATAATATATATTATATAAATAATATGTTGTATTAGCCAATCAGAATAAAGGATATATAGTAACCTGACTAGGCCAGAGACCCCCTCCCCCTAAGAAATCAGCTGATTTCTGGCGCCCCCCTTAGTATAGTCTGCAAGATCATATATATTATTATTGTAAAGATAGGATAATAGTTTAATTTAAATATTGACTGATGAAAAGTATTAAAGGAATTGAAGTCTCCAAGAATAATAGAGTGTAGATTTAGAGATAGAGCTTGCTGAATCTAGCTTATTACTTTGTCTTGTGTTTGGTTGTGATATTGCTAGTTTGTTGAAGAAAGATAGACTGATATTATTCTAAATTTGAAATCTTGTTTAAAAAACAAATCAATTGCAATAGCTCTACCAGCATATCATCAGATCAGCATAATTGGGTAAATCGACCAATCATGATCGAGGATTATCAAAAAATTTACACAAAAATTTATTATAGAGCGAATTTTCACAAATACGGCCTTTTTAATCAGCTTTGCATTTATAATTAAGTATGTAGAACATTATGAAATTCATGTATATAATTATAAGCCAAAAGTTGATTAAAAGGCCTTTTTTTTGAAAATTAGTTACGAATTTACTCTTGATAGTTACCAACCCATCTAACAATGCTCAACCCATCCTAAAACACCTGAGTATTTAACAAACAATAAAAGTACTTCTTTCTATAGCTTAGCATAGCTCTTTTATTAAATTTTTTTTGGTTTTTTAACTTGTCTAGATGTCAAAGAAGCCCTTTTGTTTGTTGTAACCAGCGCTTTATTTGTTAGTTTTCAATGTCACTTAGGAGCAAATTTTTGTGTAACAGTTTATTGAAAAAAAGGCCCAATTATGCCAATCCGCTAATATAGGGTGTGTATAGATATTGTGAATATGGGATTTTAATAAGTTGTTGTTCATTATGCTAGAGCCTTTTGCTAAATTATTTAGACTAGACCAGAAGTAAGTAAATTGTAAAGTATTAAAAAATTTTTTGGATTTTGAAAATGAAATTTTTGTTTTAGTTATACTAATGATATGTAAATTGTTTTTAAGACAAAATTTCTTCAAAGTTGTCTTTTAGTTGGTGTATTATAGCCTTGTACATTATGTGTTGCTATATTATATTTAGGATAAAGAAGTTAGAAGGAATAGAATTAACTACATAGGGAGTTGTTATAGAAGTAGGAAGATTATTTTCTTGGTAGTTGTTAAATAAAGATTTAATAGATGAGTTATAATAAATAGGAAATTGGTTAGGTAGTAGTAAGGTATGATTTGGAATAAGTTTGTTTTTAGTACTAAGATATATGTGAGTTTCTAGTTTAGTTATATTTATAGATATCTTATAAGACTAAAAAAAAAATTGTTTAAGCAGGTGTTTAATAAAGGATTTAAGAGTTTGTGGTTTTGATCTTTCACAGTATTCTAATAGCAATAAAAACTTTATTGCTATGTATTTGTTTTTTTTTTGGCCATACTATTCTTACTCTCTAGTTTGTATTTTAAAAAATAATTCACTAAGTTAAACCTCTATATATTATTTTTTTATATCTTTGGCATACATTAATTTATTAGATTTTAAAGTTAGTTTTACACTTTATTATAAATTTAAAAATTCTATTAAAATTATATTGTACATTTTAACTATATTTTAAGGTTTGTTTATATTTTATAATAAAATTTAATTGTATAATTATATAATGTTTAAAGACAAAGGTTATATATAACTATATATTAGTACTCAGAGGTCCTACTGTATATATATTATATACTACAATATATATAAATATCCAAGGATTAGTGTTTAAAATTGGATTTTAATATGTGCCAGCTTAGTATAAAGAAAAGAAGTGAGATAAAAAATAAAGGATGTTGAAGATAAATAGGTTTTAAATATATTTTATCTAATAAAATCATGCTCAAGAATACTGAATCCCATGATTTTCATATTTTTTGCCATACTTCCATAGTTAGTACGGAACCTTTTAATTCTTGAGGACATGTAAAGAAGAATAGAGGTTTTTTTATTTTTTTTTGTTTATCAAATATCGTATAAGAAGCTAAGCTAATTACATAGTAATATATATCATAATGATATAAATATAGAATCAGCTAAAATTATTTTTATAACTACACAATTGTGCGATATAATACCTCTAAATTCTCTATTATAACTATCTAAATTCTCTATTATAACTAATAATAAAATTATTTTGACCACTAATACAAAGTGTAAAACCTAGAACAAATTATTATTAGTTTAGATAAAGGGGATGGAGAACCTTTAGAATGGAGGTTTAGAAATTAAGTGAAGATCATATTTCAAATTAGAATCAGACCAACTTTCTACATGAGCCAAACCAGCATCATAAAAAAGTTTTGTAGTATCGGCCTTATTAAATTTAAAAGAATATACAATTCGAATAAGTTCATTCTCTTTTACATTGATTTTGATTTTTTCTTTTTTGATTTCATTAGAAACTGCAACTTCCAATATTTGATCTTTTTTGGATTTATAATATCCTTCACGTCTACCATCATCTTCAACATAGGTTGAATAATAATAAAAATTATCACAATTGATAACTGTTTGATCAAAGATAACATTAAGGTGATTCAATCCATTCATTATGAACTCATCATTGATGCCCTGAGAATCATTGTAAGCAGCAGCAATTTTTTCAGGGTCGTTTCTCCCATCGATCCCGATTAAAAACAAATCACCAGGATTCATTGCTTTTTCTTGGAAACTACGAATAAAGTTTGCACCATCTTCTCTAGTTAAGCCTCCAATTGAGGAGCCTAACCACATGATAGTCTTCTGTTTATCATTCGGCAAAGTCGCAATAAAGTCTATCCCATTTTCATAAGTGCCACAGAGACCAACAAGTTTAACATGTGAGAAAGTTCCCAATGATGATAATGATTTATTAAGCTCGTTTTCCATGAGATCAAGGGCATAAAAAGTGATGTTTTTCTTCTTTTTTTCCAAATTATCAAGAATGATTCGGGTTTTACGCAATGATCTGATATATATATTTATTTTAAATTAGCTACATTATAAAAAATTAAGGACGTTCATACTATTCAATAATGAAAGATTAACCCAACAAAATTTCACAGCAGATTCCGATTTTGATTGGCTAAATGTGACGATCAAAAAAATAGGCCGGAATTAGCCAGAACTTTACTAATGAATCACAGCGCCTATTAAGTTAAAATTGTTTCTGAGCCAATTTTACCATAATGCAGGCTTATTTTCCAAAAATTTTCATTTTTTGTAATGAAAAAATCAAAAAGTTAATTCCGGCCGGAAATTAGTAAAAAATTGTGTAATGCGGGACAAAATTTTGAAGAATACCAGTCAAAATCGAGAATCTGCCGTGACAATTTTGTTGCGGTAGTTATTGTTAATCAACAAAAATACCTGCGTCAAAAGACTGCCGAAACACTACACTGCTAGGGATGTTTGGTCCCAACTGGTCCTAATCAAATTGTTTCCAATTTATTAGAACCAGTTGGGACCAAAACATTCCTAAATCATCTAAGAAAAAGGTAAAATTTTCTCAAAGATTTTTTATACTCAATATTTATTAAGCTGCGGTCTCTAAAATATTTAATCCTCTCTTTACAGCTGATTTCAAAATTAGGGGGACACATGATAAATTTTTTGTTGATCCGCAGTAAATTTTCGGTAATTACATTTACCGAAAATTTTATAGTTTTTCGATAATATAATTCGGCCGATATATTATCGACGGTTGATTTTCGGACTGATCCGGGATGTTTTGTAACAAACCATCCCGGATCAGTCTGAAAATCAGAAATTATATTATAAAATTTTCGGTAAATGTAATTACCGAAAATTTACTGCGGAGCAACAAAAATTTTATCACGTGTCCCACTAATTTTGAAATCAGCGTAAACCAAACAAATGTTGCGGCAGTTGTATAAATGAGTTGACGCTTAGATTTGAAACTATATTTATTAAGAAATCTTAAAGACTTGTTTTTTTTTTTTTTTAGTTAGAAGAGATAAATTTAGTAGGTATCTCAAATCACAGCATCAACCAATTACAGGTAAGTCGCGATAATAGCACAGTATTAAAGAAATTTGACTGTTACAATATTTTTATTCTTACCCAGAACCGAGTTCGATCACACTACTGTCAGAGGCGATGTAATCTGTGATTTGGTCAACATTCTTATTCAAAATATTGATTTCGCAATTAGTCAAATAATATTCATCAGTATAAGTAAGCCGGTCATAAAGTTGTAAGCCGCGGTCATCATAAAGAATTATTGAAGGTAAAACTTTCTTGCCATTTTCTTTCGCGGTGAGGCCATTGATTATATCATTTATGAGTTCTTGCTTTAAGGTATTTTTTTTACAAATATTAATTACAGAATATGTATTAAATTCCATATTCGACATTCGACAAGTTTTAAGGCGGTGAAAAAAGGTTATTTATTTATAGAGAATATGTGGATTCTAGCAGGGCTTATAGTTTCAAATCGAGACCCCAAAACTCCAACTTCAGCATCAGCCGTGACATTTATTAATAAATAACCACCCGGCACATTTCTCGATCATTCATCCGACAAACAATAACCAGTATATCTTAATCAAAATCGAATAATAAATCTAAAATCTTATTTACAAAAAAGTAAAGAATGTAAACTTATCATCACATGTACCCGATTTTCTTAAACACTCTGAAATCGACTTAGAATCGATAGTCGAATCCTAAATCTATAGGATTTACAAAATTCTATTATTTTGCAAGCCACAATAAACAAATACTTAGGGTAGGGATGCACTCGGTCCTGAAAAAGACCGGTCCGGACCGGTCCCAGACCGGGACCGATAAGGACCGTGGGACCGTTGAAAGGACCGGTCCTGGACCGGTCTTTGTAAACAAACAGTGATCATATGTGAATAATGCTGTGCAAATTTTTCATAAAGCGTTTTGCAATAAACATAAATAATAGTCCGAAATATATATTTAGTAGAACATTATAATTTTGTCACTATCAAAGTAAAGTACATTACAGTTTTGTATGTACCGTGAATTGTAATTTATATAATGTCAACCCTACAAATACTAGGCTGAGTACAAAATTTAGGCTTAATGTTTTAATAATAATGCGCCTAGTAATACCAGGAACGGTGTTTCACGGAAGTGAAACGAAAGGTATGGTTTATCAGCCATGTTCAATGATCATAGGAAGACATTCATTTGATTGGCCAATTTTTGCAGATCTACTCGTGATTTCCCGTGATAATTAATCAATCAAATTGTGGTAATTAATCAATCAAATAACGAAACTATATCAGCGAAGCTTATATTTTTTTACAGTAAAGTCATATTATATCTATCTATTTAATAAGCTCTATACAAGAATAAAAGTAATATAAGTTATTAAAAGGTAGTTTAAAAGAAGTAATTTAAGCTAAATACGATAATTAATAGCTTGTAAGAGTCTATTTTTAAAATCTTAACTTTTACCTTAACCACCTTGATCGTTCTTTGTATTCGACTATTTTATTGCAATCAGTACTTTTTACTAATAATACAGTAATAATACACATAGTAACTTTGCTTCTAAGTAAAGTTCTCTGTTTTTATGATTATTTTGTGATTATTTTGTATAACGAAGGGCAACACTCTTCTAACTCAAATTATAAAAAAAAAAATTTATTTTCTTAAGTAAAATTGTGAAACGTTACAATTTGAAAAGTACTTTAAACTGTATAAATAAGTTACCCGGGCAATTGGTTTACATCAGCCAATCAGACGAATTATTATTGCTCAATCAGCTGACTTTATTCAAACCAACTGACTGATTTTATTTAATAAATCTGAAAACATATGGGAATAAGGGCTCGCTATCCTTGACGGCTCTAATATACATTATCAAATTCTACACTACAGCGACCTAGATTTCTTGAAACAGCAACAAAGACCACGATTAAAGCCCTGTGTGACCCACAGGCAAGGTGGTGATCCAAAGCCATTCATAGATCAAAATGCCTTCATGTATGGAGACAACCTTCAGTCTTTTCTATAGCGGAAAAGAGAATCGGCATATATGTTCATGCTAATATAAGTGAGGTTACTTTTCTATTATGGTCCTTGCAATGCGTGGAGCCACATGCAAACTGGTACTTGCGCTGCCACTTGCAGCTGTGGAGCCAAATACAAAAAGCAAGTCCTTGCACTGCCACTGCAGCCGTGAGCCAAAAAACAAAACCATCAGGTCCTAGCACTGCTAACGTAGTCATGAAGCCTGGCATAACAAAACATCAGGTCCTTGCACTGCTAACACAGCCGTGGAGCCTGGCATAACAAAACATCAGGTCCTTGCAATGCTAACGCAGCCGTGGAGCCTAGGGCTATTAATCGGTCCGGACCGGACCGACGGTCCTTCGGTCCGTCCAGGGACCGGACCGGTCCTTTTTAGGACGGACCGAAAAGACCGTCGGTCCTAATAGTAAATTGGCATAACAAAACATCAGGTCCTTGCAATGCTAACGCAGCCGTGGAGCCTAGGGCTATTAATCGGTCCGGACCGGACCGACGGTCCTTCGGTCCGTCCAGGGACCGGACCGGTCCTTTTTAGGACGGACCGAAAAGACCGTCGGTCCTAATAGTAAATATCAAATAAACTAAATATTATGATAATACGCGTATTGAAACAACTATAAAATGTTGTTTTTGGTTAAAATTCAATTACAAATCCTTTAGTTTATTAAACAAGATTAAACCCGGTTTAATGTATAATGAGAACGGGCTGTTGTTAACTTTAATCAAATAGAGAGATTTATTAATGACAGCAATGGCGTGATCAGTTGATTTACAATTTACACTGTATTTGTGCGAAATAACGCCTATGGGCATTATTTTGGAATACAAGTTCGAAACAAGCTAATGATTAATTTAGTCGAGGATTTTTAATGATAAAAATTATAATTTGCATTCGACTAAATTAACTATTAGCTTGTCTCAAACTCGTGTTCCAAACAACGCCTATAAGCAAATACAAGATTATCTAGCTATTATGTCTACTTTAGTTTAGCTGGATTAATAGTTACTAAACACGTAATTCTCTTGATAATGAAACTGTTCGGGGCTGTTTTGTGGTTTAAATCTTGGTTTACTAAAGACTTACCATTCTAAATTTTAATTTTATAAAATTTTTTTTCCTGCTAGCAGGTTTTTTTTTATATACGTATATAATTTTATTGTGCTTATAAAATACGTATAAAACTTTGTACTATAACATTTTACCGATTAAAAATTTTTTTTGATTTTAACTTGGAAATAACCCGATACTTGTAGTATACTTTATTTTTTATATTTTGTTTATTAAATATTTAGATTTATAAATTTTTAAGTATTTGACAGGCATGTAAATAATAACAATATTATATTAATAAATTTTTTTTTCTGTGCAAGTAACATCTAATCGTTTTGTTAATTTACTTTAATATTTTCATATATTAAGAGAATTCTTGTCTTGAATCAGTACAAGATTGAACATTTGGCGTAACCAATTATGATTATATTATTCAGTCAAATTATCGAATGTTAAGTGGTTAAAAGTAACAAAATACTTTTTAACTGATTTTAATTATAACAAGGTTCGCATCCTAGAGGATGCAGATGCAGTGATACTAAATTTAATAAAGATAAAAGCAAGGTTTTACCTTTAATTTAAAAAAATAAAAATAAAAAATAAAATTATTGCCTTTGCCAATGTATCATTTTTGTAAATATTTAAAGGTTGTAGTTGTTAACAAGGAGCCTCTACTAATTACTATCTTAAAAAAAATGTTACAAATTTGAAAAAATAAGATTATTTTAGCTCTTTAATAGATTTTTGAGCATAATATTTTATTTAAAAATTTTGAGCTAGATAAAGATGCATAAGAAAGTTTGTCTTAAGAGAAATTCATATGGTTTAAAAGCAACAATTACTATTGTGTGTCTTGATTACAAAAAAGTAGAACATTATACTGAATATGCAAAATGAATTAGACAATTTAATGAAACAGATAGTGAAAATAAAAATAAAGATCTTGTTATAAAAAATATAATAGGCAGTGCATATGAATTAAGATCTTCAGATATGATGCATATTGATGATGTGCCATTATCTAAAAAAGTGATTACCTTGCTTTCACTCCAAAAACTTATAGAAAAATCAAAAAATAAATTTAAAAATCAACAATCACCTAGTGAACAAGATGATGATACTAAATTAACTTATTTATATACTTTATTGTTATAAACCACTAAATAAATATAAAAATAAAAATTTATTTTCAGCTGGATTTCCTAAATTATATCCATATAGTATTGGAGGTCATGAAGGTTAATCACAATATATATCTCTAAAAAGTATATTAATTATTTCTTGCACCTTCATAATTCTAATTTTTAACAGCATAGATCATTCTCTTTTGTTGTATTTGATATTTTACAATAATGAGAAGTATTATTAGAATCATATAATTTAAGCAAGAATGAAACTTTTGAAAGATTAGCTAAATTGATTTCATCAATTAATTTAGATAATATAAAAATAGCTATTGAACAAGAACAAAACAAGCAACTATTAAAAATTCTGTGATTATTAAAATTACTTTAAAATATTAATTCTGTTGGTTCTAAATTAATAGTATTTTAACAATTATGTATTTATATATATAGTGAAATATTTGCTATTATAAGTATAAGATATTGGTTATGCATCGACAAATAACATGAAATTTGTTCAACTTGGGCAAATTTCACGTTATTTATCAATGCATAACCCAATATCGATATTATTGTGCAACTATGATCATGGCGTAGTAGACATGTGACTTCATACATTATCAAAACAATAAATAGATTAGATGATCGATTAGAAAAAAAATTTTTTCAAATCGTTTTGAATATTTTTTTCTCTTCGCACTTATTTGAGCATTTGCTTGTTATAGTCTTGTTATTTCTTTTAAAGTTCTACGTTTAGTTCTGAGTTTGCATATTTTAAAGGTTCAAATCATTTGAAAAACTTATTTTTTACATTTTGTTAATTTTGGATAAGGTTGTGCATTAGTTTTGGTAGCTTCATCTTTAACTATTCAAAGTCTCATCTTGAATAGGGGCTTACAATTTAGAAATTTCTTTGCTTTTCGCCATATAAAATATTAAAGAGAAGTTTATAGTCAGTTTGTAATTAAAAAAAATTGCCAAAAAGCTGAAATCAACAAAAAAAACTTCTCATACTAGTTCAGTAAAAAAGTTTCATGTACTAGTACCCCAAAGGTTTGTATAGTTTTTTTTCTTTGAAATAGTTATTTAGTGTATTTAACATGAGGTTTTAACTAAATATTTGAATTTATAGGTGTTTAAGTTTGTTGTCCTTCGATGGATGTTAAAAGCAATTCGCAAAAGTTTAAAAGTGCAGGCGACACATAAGGCTACGCAAGTATGGGTGAAGGTCTTGGAGGCATTCCGTTCAGATATAGGCTATGAAGGAAAAATCGAGGATATTTGTTCAAAAAAGGTCTTAGAAGACCAATTATGCAAATTCGTATGTGCGATGAAATAAAGGAATAGTAAAGAATGCCATGCATCATCTGTAAGAAATTGCTTGGCTGCTATTTGGCATCATCTAAATGAAAATTTAGCTTTAGAGAAACCAGTAGATATCTTAAATCCGAAAGTTTTTCATGACCTAAGCACTGTCATGAACAGAAAATTGAAAACACTATCTCTAGCAGACTTGGGTGAACGTAATGGTGCTGATGGTCTGACGATAACTGAGGTTGAACAGATCCTAGCACACTTGACAATGCAATGCAACTTACCTGAAGAATTATTGCGTCGTTTATTTTTTTACAATGCTATATTATTAGCTCTGCGTGGTGGCAAACATCAAGACCTTAAAATTAGTAATTTTGTAAAAAGGTTTGATGGCAGTTTAGATGCTAAGTTGTATAGGTCAAAAACAAATCAGAGGGGATTGAATAATCATGATGGACAAGCTGAAACGATTAGTTTACCTAACAATAAGTATATTATTGATGATTATGAGTTTTTTTTACAAAACAACTGCAACAGCTGTTTCTAATTTTTATTTGAAACTGTGTACACCAAACGATTATAAGAATTTTTGAATTTCGATTGTAATTAATCAAATGTAATGTTTAAATTTATTGCTTACTAAAAAACTTTTTATTATAGTAGATTTTAGTGGAAAATGGTTCTATACACGTGCACTGTCTGAACGTATGTTGAAAAGCTACTTTCAGCTTATTTGTGAAATGACAAATATTGAAATTGGTGATAGAAATATCTCTAACCATTTAGGCAGTACAAGTATTAAAAGGGTTGGAATTTTTTGACTCAGTTGTAATGTCTATTACGCGCCATAAAACGCAACAGGGTCTAGCATCTTATGAGCATCCCAGATGGTAATGCAACAACAAGATTTTTCAATGTATTATCAAACGTTACCTGTTCATAACCTGAATTGGTTGAAACTGATCAAGGTACATCTAACCAAGCCACAACACCTAAGGAATATATGGTGATTTTACATTAGCAAGTGATTACACGACATTTGATATATATATGCTCAATGATGATTTAACAACAAATAACAACTTACCCAAGTCTCCACAAAGTGCATTAAGTAATCTTGATCAAAACGTGCAAAAGGAAAGCATCTCAAATTCGGGAAGCAAAAGCTTAGAGCCAAAGCAAATACAAGATCAAATTAGTGCAGTACCTAGAGGTCAAAAGCAGCAAATGGATAAGGAAGCGCTTGATAAATTTCTTACTGGGAACGTGTTCCATAACTGCACTTTTAATTTCAGTGCTCTATAAATAAAAGTAATTATTAATACATATTGAAATATAAAAAAAAATAATTATAATAAATAACGACATTTATGTAGCTTAATTCAATTTGCAAATATAAATTATTTGATGTGAATATGTACACATTTATAAATATTTCAGTTGAATATTTGTGCATTTATCGAATATCAGCTTGTATAACATTTCATGCATAAAAATATTATGCCAAAAAAAAGTCATAATCATATGAGTTTGCACAATAATATAAGATAGTATGCCTTCTCTATTTATTACAATAAATCTAGCTAAAAAAGAGATTAATATTGGTAAGCTATCCTTAGATAATTTTTCAAAAGCTTCAGAATGAACTCATATTGTACATCTTGACTCCTTAGCTATTGCAAAATATTTTGATATTATCATTCAAATTATTCTTGATACAGTTATTGATTATAACAGAAAATGCAGAGGTGTATTGGTTTTATAAAAAATTATTATAGTATTGTTGAATATCAAGATTATAAAACATCTTATTGTTATTTACTTATATGACTTTATAGTGCACTTGACCCAATTATTTTATTTTAAAAACTAATAAATAATATAGAATTTTAGTAGCAATAGTTGAATTATATATATTAGTAGTATTGTTTGTGAAGATGTTAGTTATTTTCTTAAAGAAGGTGAATTTTTAACAGACAAAATGCTTAAATCTGATTATATGGCTCCTAAAACAATACAAAAAAAAAGAATGCATTTATCCTTTTTCCAATTTCTAACCCAAATTTACCTAATTTTACAGAAAAATTTCATTTAGATCTACTTGTAATTGTTAAATGACACTTATTTATTATTGTACTAAAATATGCAAAAATATAATTGTGAGTTCCAAAGACAATGCAAATTTGATTTTTCAAGAGAATTAATAGACTTTCCTGGTTTGGTTTTTTCTAAACAAGAAATAATAGCTGTTCTACACTCTAATACTTTTATCAATAATTACAATCTATTTATAACATTTGCATGTTATAGAAATAATAATATTAAATTTATTACTGCATGAAAACTTGCATAAGCATATACAGTTGAACCTCCCAAAACTAATCCTGCAAAACTGATAATCTGTCAAATCTGATAAAAAAATTAATCTATCAAGTCCATTTCTGCTATATGAATCTAATAGTTTATAATGATTTAAATCAGATAACTCCTAATACTAATACAAAACTTGTTTACTATGCATACCAGTTTGGGAGGTTTAGCTGTATTTATTATGTTACAAATTATATTACCAAAACAGATATTAGTATACACAGTTCATTTTTAATGTGTGCTATAACTCTAAAAAAGTTTTTATTATCCAATACTACTTTTTTTAAGGGAATGCCTATTTCCACCATGGTATTTTGCTATTTCCACCATGGTTATACAAAAAGTTTCTATTTTTAGATTTTAATATAATATTGTATATTATAATTTTAATTATTTTCAATTGGCTCCAACTTGATTTAGGTTACCAAAACAAGACTTGTATAATATTACATGACTTTAGTAGCATGTAACCAAAAATTATTTTTGCGAAAACAATGCACTGGGCCTTTATATAATGTACGTGCATATGTTGTATAACCAATATATGAACTGTGATTGGATGTTGCTTTAAACCTAAATTTAGGGTTAGGGTAAGCTGGAATTATGTCTAACCCGCCGTGGCAATATCATGATAGTGCCCACCCACATTAAGCTTAATGCTGCCGATAGTGTTGCTATGAATCTGAACTGAACTGAACTTAGATCAAGTTCAGGTTCAGGTTCAGGTTCAGTATTGAACTTTTAGAGCTGGTTCAGGTTCAGTTCAGGTTCAGTTCATAAGTTCATGAACATGTTCAAATTCAGTCAGGTGTTCATATAAACTAGTAATTCTAGGTTTGGGTCCGGGTTTGGTCTGGTCCAGACCAGACTCAAATTCTAAATTTTATTATTAAAACTTTATACTAAATTCAAAACTCAATCATAAGTTTGGTCGGGCTAGTCCAAATTTTGCAAACTAGTTTGAATCTGAATAAAAATATATGTATTTTTTGAAGTATAAATCAGTTAGTAAAATTTAGAGAATC
>QKWP01001045.1:138052-175491 GCA_003550325.1 Gigaspora rosea
TGAACCTGAACATGTTCATGAACCTTGAACTGAACCTGAACTGAACTTTTTTTAAGTTCAGGTTCAGGTTCATGTTCAATAATTTTAAGTTCAGGTTCAGTTCAGTGTTGAACTTTTAGAGCAGGTTCAGGTTCAGGTTCAGGTTCATTGAACCTGAACCTGAACCTCTATTGAACTAAACTGAACTTCGGAACCCTAGCCGCTGACCCAGGGTTCGGTTACCAAATTAAGACTTGTGTAACATTATACGACATTAGCAGTGTGTAACCAAAAATTATTTTTGCAAAAACAATGCACCAGGCCTTTGTATAATATAAGTGCATATATTATTTTGAATTCTAAAAATATAAAACTTGTATAACTATGGTGAAAATAGCAAAATACTATGGTGTAAATTAATAATTTAAGCCAGCTACGACAGCCACAACTAAGATGGCTTAGCCGGCTAAGCCAGTCGATGTAATGTGATCAGCTAGCTAATGTGGACAATTATTATAATCCAGAAAATTCCAAAAAGGAAAATAAAATTGGGTCAAATATCCTGAAATATTCCAAATGCAGACTAATAGTTAGCTATTAGCTAGCCACTTAGCTAATAATTTAGTCGGCTGGCTAAGCTAGCCAACTGAAACGATATGTCTTAAATCACTAGTGAAAATAGTAATTCCCTTTTTTAATTATATAGAAAAATTATATAGCATTATAACAAAATGTTTAAATAAAATAGCTAGTTAAACTAAGCTCACAGGTCCACAAGTTTTAGCATATTTATTAGGCATTAAGAACTATTTTACTCAATGCAAATTTGCATCTACAGTCTGACCTCTCTATAGTCACCCTATATAGTCACACCTCTATATAAGCACCCAATATTATGCGACAGACTTAAAACATAGTAAAAAAACCTCATTATAGTCACAAATCACCTATAATTACTATCGCAAAAAAATTTTGATCTTTCATCAATTTTATTAATAAAAAACCCTCGTTATAATCACAAATTTTGACTAAATATAGATTATAACATCTGATTGGCCAATATTTATATTCATGTTGATTTAAAATATTCTATTAAAAATTCTTAAAGGTTTGACAACAAATAACTTTTGATACAGTTGTCCAATTTGGATGAGACAACTACCAAAATGTTTGTCTCGATGAGACGATTCTAATGAGCCTAAGTTCACTAAAATCCAATTACAGGCTCCTGTGATCATTAAGGATTTGTGTCACTTCATATATTTAAGAATTGATTAAATTTAACATCTAAATAAAAATCCTTAATGATCTTAGCATTTTGTAGCTAAATTTGGACAATTTTAGACTCTTTAGAATTGTCTCATTGAGTCAAACACTTGTTATTTTATCCAAATTGGGCCACTGGATCAAAGTTTTTTACTATCAAACATTTTAAATTTTTTAATAGTATTTCAAATATTCGCAAATATATTACTTATTTGCCTTTGGTCATGTGACCATAGCAAGGTATTTTATTTATAGTCACACCTCTATACAATTACCAAAATAGGGTACAACCAACTTGTGATTATAGAGAGGTCTGACTGTATTCATCTTCAATCATTTGAGTATTATATTAATAAAGTGTAAAATAAATATTAGCAAAATATATTTAAAAATATTGAAGATAATTCATATAATAGTTATAAAAATACTGAACAAGATTAACAAGTTTCTTTTGAATCTTTTTTGATATCTTTTTCTAATAGTAAATTAATAGCATCAAATAATCAAGTTGGTTATTAGTTTTGAAATCATACATTGTATCATATTTGTCTTTATAATTATATTGATACTATTCAAAAAATTCTAATTAACTCTTAGCTACATAGTGTTCAAGAAAAGAAAATGCCTGTGTTGATCAATTTTTATTTTATAGTACTAAACTTAAAAATATATAAAGTTAAACAAATAATACTGCTTATTCACAATATCAATCTCATATTTTAGGTACACTAAAAATATGGAACAAAAAAAGTAGTTACATTACATAGTAAATGTATTCCAAAAAAAAATAATATTGAAAATGCAGAATGTTATGAAATGTGTATTCTTCTACTTTTTAAACTATGAAAATCTGTTTATAACCTTATAAAAATTATAGTACATGGTCTAAAGTATGTAATACTTTTCTTAATAGTTCTATATTATTACTATATCCAAAATTTATAATTAATCATATTGAATTACTACATCATAGTTCAGAAGAAACTAAGTTAGATAAAAATCCAAGACAAAAAACAGAAATATAATTATATATTTGCAAAAGCACAACAAATTAAGCACTCTGTATCTGGATATAATACTAATAAAAGTTTTAAATTTTCTAACAATTTGATAATATAGTAACAGATAGTTCTCTTATATATATGACTGACTTTGATTTAGCTAAAGTAGTTAAATCTGGTTTAAAAGATATTAGTATTGTTAATAAAGCTATGAGCTTTTTATATATAAGTTTTGACTCACAGCCCTATGGCTAAATTGGTGGCTTCAGTTATTCCAAATTAGGTTCTGACTATCAAATTCAAATTACTGCCAAGCAGTATTGAACTGGCAACCTTTGATTGTAGACCTGGGAGCATAACCGCTATGCTATCAACTTACAGGTCAAAGGTACAATTTATTTAATTTTATATCTAATATTAATAATATTAATAATTTAAATTATTTTAATAAAATTCAATAGCTATTGAAGAAGGTCTATGTATTAGAAATAATTATGATAAAGAACTTATTAAAGTATGATAAGAAATAATTATTTCTTGAAAAATTATTAGAAAATGATAATTATATTGAATTAGGTAATATTTTATCAAATTCCTATATAGAACAATTTTATAATATTCATAATCATATATAATAATATATCTTATTAAGCAAGCATTTTAGAAAACTATACTGATATTTTTAAAAGTCTTGCTTTTGAATTAAATGAAAAACAAAAAAAAGCATTCTTTCTTGTATGTAATCATTATTAAAGAAATTATTCAATAATACTATTAAACTATCTCAATTATTACCTTTTCTTACTAGTGCAGATGGAGCTAGCAAATTTAAAGTTATTGAATTAATTTGTTTATACTTTGAATATATATATCAGAATTATATGCCTATTGTTTTAGCACCTGCTATAGCAAATATTTCTGGCAGCATAATTTACTTTACATGTGGGCTTGGTTTTAAAGAAAATACTAATGCAATAACAGATGAAATGTTATAAAAATTACAAGAAATTTGGTCTAAAATTAAGTATGTAATTATAGATAAAATCTCTATAATAAAACAAAATCTTCTTGTATTTTTTTATTTTTTTACAAAAAAAGTAAAAGCAACAGATTGTTTATCGCTATTTGCTAGATTAAAAATTCATTTTAGAAGATTTTATACAACTGCTACCTGTTTTAGATCCAGTATTCTATATGCAAATAAGGTTTCTTGTTACTGAATTATTTGATCATGACCCGAACAATCTATATAAGAAAAATTGCTAATAAAGGCCCTTTTTTTAGAAAAGGTTATATTTGAAAATTAGGTATTGAAAAAAGGTTATATTTGAAAACAGCTAATGGGCAAAAAGAGAATATTAAATTTTATATTTAAAATATGTTAATGAAAAATGTAAAAAAAAATTTTTTTTATATATATTTTTTTTAGAAAATATAAAGAGTAATCCAAAGGGGTAAAAAAATTGCAGATCTTATAATAAACATAAATAGAAATTCATATATATTTTTTATAGTACAGGAATCTAGCTTGCTTATATATAAAAGTATTTTTTTATTATATACCTTCTTTTAACTTCTAATAAAGTTGTAGGACTAATTTTTCTGATTCTAATAGAAGTAAAATCATTAAAATTGGTTGGATAAATCATAAGATATGAGTATGTTTTGATTGTTTACTATATGAGTTTCAGATTCTATTTTTTATAAGGTAATTAGTAAATCTTCACCAATTTTTACTACTGTATGAAATTTATACTCTTCAACTGCGGATACCCTGTAATTATATTTTTTTTTAGAAAATATAATTCTGTTTGTTTTTTTTTTATAAAGAATATATATTTCAAAAAAAGTTAAAAATAAGAAAAGTTATATATACGGGGTTACCAGCCCTACCCACCCATACCTGATACCCTATTAGCCAATCAAAATTTTATATTTTTTTAAATATGCCCAAATTTTGGAATTGATAATAACTTCTGATTCACTAGTCTGTTTTGTATGATTTAACTACCAAAATGCTCATCTTGACAAAACAATTCTAACAAGCTCTAAATTATTACAGAGTCCCAAGATTGTTCAACTTTTGTGTAATTTTAATAGTGATTTTTTAGAATTACTAAGTAAATTTCTTTAAAATTGAATAACTTTTGATTCACTAGCCAGTTATGGATGATTTAACTACCAAAATGTTCGTTTCACTGAACAAACATTTTGGTAGTTAAATCATCCAAAATGGGCTAGTAGAACAAAGTTATTCAAATTTACTTAGTGATCCTAAAAAATCACTATAAAATTACACAAAAGTTGAATAATCTTGGAACTCTGTAATTAGATTTTAACAATTTAGAGCTTGTTAGAATCATCTTAGTGAGACGAACATTTTGATTGTTAGATTATCTAAATTGGCCTAGTAGATCCAAAGTTATTAATAATTTTATAATTTTATACTTTTAACCAGAATTATAAAATTTTGACCAGAATTATAACCTGATATTTTGACAACTCACCCACCCACCCAAAAATTATGTAATTTCTGGAAGCTCCTAATAGTTAAAATATAGCTTATATATACCAATATAAAAGTACTAACCAAAAAAAATTTACTATAATGCTCTAATATGATAGTCATGAGACATGTCCCTTTGCAGGTGTTCAAAAATTTATTTATATGGTAATTTCAATATCGATCATTAAATTTTTATATAAAAAATTTACTTTTGCTACCAGTTTTTTATAAAACAACCTCACTTTTGTAAAACGTTTCATATATTACTTTTTAAGTAAAAAATATAATTTCGATATTTCTTTATCAATTTATAAAAATTTTATTTTTTAATTTTCTTTAGTTTGAGAGGAATCTTTGGTTGAAGTTCAAGTATGCTAACCTCTATAATATTACTTCAGAATGAGTGATCTTGAATTTAGTTTTGAAACTGACCCTATTTTTTTGAAGAAAACTAAGGAGAGTAACAAAAATCAGGTGATTTTTTAGGGGGGAAGGGGGGTAAAAAAAGTTGAAATTATATATAAGAACCTGACTATTTATATATTGAGGAAGAGGGAGGGGGGTAGGCCTCTGATAAAAAATAATCAGGTGATTAATGACACTGCCCTAACTGTAAGCTTCTTTTTAAAAGCACAACAAGGGTTTTCATATTACCGAATGGGTTTGGTTCTTTTCTAAGTTACAAGATCGAGTTTACAATTTTGTGATAAGAATCACTACTTATAATTATACTGAACGCTTTGCAATCTTTTACTTTTCCAACTGTTGGCTAATGACTATAGCTTAATAAGTAGGTTTCGCAAAGGTTCTCAAATAACTTTACATTAGTCACTAGTTTACAAGATTTGGTGGATTTTGTAGATTTCATGGTGAGAATCAATTGCTCACGACACAACTATAACAAAATCATTCATGGTGTAACTACTGGGTGTTTAGTTTAGTAAGCAGTAATACAAAACCACCGATAGCAAACAAAATTTAGGGAACTTAATATAAGTATAAGTGTGGGTTTTACTAGCCTCTTTTATTTTCTCAAACTCTTTTAAAACTTCTTTAAATTTTCTTTCTCATTTGATTTTTCTTTGAGTTCTTTTTCTTGTTCAGGTTTTTTATGCTCATATTCTTTTTCTGGCTTATCTCATTCTGTTCGTTTAGGGTCAGTTTTCCTAATTAAAGAGTTAAACTGAGCAGCTGTATTAATATTATTACCAATGTGAAGAGAGTTATGTTTAATAAGAAAATGTTTATTAATTTCAATTTATTACTTTTATTAGGGTCAGAATATTTATAACGAATGACTTGTATAAACAGTATTAGAGAAAAGAGATATTGTAATTACACTGATTTTATTAAGATAACAGATAAGTAAATTTATATACTACGTTTCTTAGATATACAACTATTTAAAGGTATTAAGAGTATTATTTCTATTCTAACTATAATTCTATTTAATCTTTGTAACTACCAGAAAGGTATTGCTTATAGGGTTCCGAAGTTCAGTTCAGTTCAATAGAGGTTCAGGTTCAGGTTCAATGAACCTGAACCTGAACCTGAACCTGCTCTAAAAGTTCAATACTGAACTGAACCTGAACTTAAAATTATTGAACATGAACCTGAACCTGAACTTAAAAAAAGTTCAGTTCAGGTTCAGTTCAAGGTTCATGAACATGTTCAGGTTCATAATATATGCACATGTTTGCCTAAATCACAAAGTTAGGATCAATTAGTAAAATTTAGAAAATCATAGAAATTTGTAATAAAATTATACAAATTTCTATAAATCTCTAAATTTTACTAATTGATCATAACTTCTTGCACTAAGTAAACTTGTTAAGCACCAAAAAATACATCAAATCGGCATATTTTATTTTAGTTTTCTTAAAATTTAAAGAAAAAATGCTTAATTTTGGAAATTTTCATCAAAAATTCAAAATTAAGCATCTTTGACGCAAATTTTAAGGAAAATAAAATAAAATATACCGATATGATGTATTTTTTGGTGCTAAACAAGTTTACTTAGATCAAGAAGTTATGATCAATTAGTAAAATTTAGAGAATCATAGAAATTTGTATAATTTTATTAATAAAATTATACAAATTTCTAAGATTCTCTAAATTTTACTAATTGATCATAACTTCTTGATATAAGTAAACTTGTTTAGCACCAAAAAATACATCATATCGGTATATTTTATTTTATTTTCCTTAAAATTTGCGTCAAAGATGCTTAATTTTGAATTTTTGATGAAAATTTCCAAAATTAAGCATCTTTTCTTAAAATTTTAAGAAAAGTAAAATAAAATATGCCGATTTGATGTATTTTTTGGTGCTTAACAAGTTTACTTAGTGCAAGAAGTTATGATCAATTAGTAAAATTTAGAGAATCATAGAAATTTGTATAATTTTATTAATAAAATTATACAAATTTCTATGATTCTCTAAATTTTACTAACTGATTTATACTTCTCACTCTAAGTAAACTTGTTCAGTATCAAAAAATACATATATTTTTATTCAGATTCAAACTAGTTTGCAAAATTTGGACTAGCCCGACCAAACTTATGATTGAGTTTGAGTTTAGTATAAAGTTTTAATAATAAAATTTAGAATTTGAGTCTGGTTTGGACCAGACCAAACCCGGACCCAAACCTAGAATTACTAGTTCATATGAACACCTGACTGAACCTGAACATGTTCATGAACTTATGAACTGAACCTGAACTGAACCTGAACCAGCTCTAAAAGTTCAATACTGAACCTGAACCTGAACATGTTTTAAAAAATGTTCAGGTTCAGGTTCAATACTGAACCTGAACCTGAACTTGACCTAAGTTCAGTTCAGTTCAGGTTCATAGGAACACTAATTGCTTATATACCTTTTTCTCTAATTTGTTGGTTAAAAACCACACAAATTAAAGAAAGGGAAAAGAATATGAGAAGAAGTAATTCAAGAGAAATTACCTTAAAAAACCTACTAGAATTTGATGAAAAAGACTGAAAAGATAACTGTGGTGATGAAGCTACTGGTAACAGAGAGTTTTAAAAAGAAATTAAGAATTAGATTTTGTCCTTTGCAAATTTGGTAATTAACGACCTCCCTGTGTGGTTCCAAACTCCCTTTAAACTTGTAGAGCTAGAAACCCTTTCTCCTTAATAATCTCATCAAAACTTCTCAGCCTAATTTTTACTTCTTTTACTTTTGCTCTTGTTTCAGAAGAATACTTTTCATTTAAAAGTTTTTCTAATGTAATTTTTGACATATTTGTGATGCGCACTAGCTATTGTAGTTTACCAACTCATAATACAAAAAAAACAAATAAAAATAAAAAATTTTAATAACTTTCCATATTAGTGGTCGGTTATGACCGCAACACAAATGTTTTTACAAACTATTTTGTTTATATGATGAAAAATGATGTATACTTTTTTTTAATCATCGCTATTTTCAAATTAGACTGTGAGAATATTTATACAATATACGAATTGTGAATATTTAATCGCTTGCTTGGCAAGCATGAGTGTGTATATAAATTTAACCTTTTAAAGGGTGTAGTTATGAATATTTAATACGTATTAACGTGATGCTGCTAAATTTAGTAGAATAAATTTGAAAAATCAGCATTTCTGATTTTAATGTCAAGTAAATAAAAATCAATAAAAAATTGGTCCAGAAGCAAGTGTTATATTGGATATGAAGATGTAACATACAAAGGTTCTATTCACATCCTTGCTTCGCTATATGCATTTATCCAATAAGATGCAATATACCTATATACTACGTAAAATCTTCAAAATCATTCCATTCCTGTATGAACTTTCATACCAAATATGGAATATAAATTTGTATCTGCATTATCTCAAAACTATTAAAGTTGTTATTAGAGCAATATACTCCAGTGAAACCTGGATTATATTCCGGTCTAAAGGCAAGAATTATATAATAACCTAGAGCAAAGTTATTACTTATAACTCGAGATACTCCATATATGGAGGTTGGATGCATGAAATTAAAACTAGCATATCTACAATTTCACAAGTATGATACAATACTGCGATATACAAAATTTATATTAGGTATATCTAGTATGAAATATATGTTAATAATTAACAGATAATCTAGATAGTTATCTGGATAATGGAATAATGAACAGATATAGTAATAAATATTGTGAGATAAAATATTGCGATGGCACAACAAAATTACGCTGATTAGAGCAATTAATAGGAACCTGAAAAGTAGATATAAATGCAATTAAAAATGCTAAATATGAGTCTAGAATATGTTATGCATATTTAATGTATAATCAGAATAAGTTTCATGATTAAGGTGAAAACAAAAAATATCTAATTGAGCTAGATGATATCCATTATTATAACTGCCTTTTTTGCAATAAAAAAAATGTTTTTTTATTAGTGGTGATTGTTGTAAAGCACATTTATGGAAAATTAATGGGCATAATATTCAAGTATCTTGTGTTAGTCTTTTTAAATTTCTGTATTCACAGTTACACAAAAATTGTCTTCAAGTCATCAAGCATGTCATATCCAGTGTTTAAAATTCAAATTCAAAATTATGTTCTCTAATGAACTGAATTTAGAGTATTAATGTTCTCAAAAAATTTTTAATGTTCTCATTATATAGAATTTTATTTTTTAAATATGCATATATTTTTATTGTATAAACTAGTGTTTCGATCCTAAATCCGAAATCTGGATTGATTCTTCAATTCAGACAAATTCAGATATCCAAACCAGAGATTTTTACTAGAATTGGTCAAAGAACTTAAATTATGGATCTAAGGATGTACCCAAAGTTAGCTTTATACATAATCTGATGCAAATTCAATTCGGATTTGATAGAATCCAGATGGCCTGTCAAAATTAGGATCGAAACACTAGTATAAACCTATCTTGGACTTTTAAGTAAAGTTGTAGACAAAGGCTTTCTGATTTTAATAGTACTTAGAACATTTAAATTGGTTGAATTGATCATGTGATATACTTATTTAACTTTTTGCAACTATAAATCTTTTCTTCAATTATGTAAAAAAAAATTTATACTAATAATATTTTAAGAACATTTTATCAGTACAAAATGTTCTCAAATAAGAGAACATTATTTTAAATATTAATGTTCTTAAAAAAAATTTAGTGTTCTCATGAGAACATGAAAACATCAAATTTTAAATACTGGTTATATCTGCTCAGAATGTTTCATAAAGAAGGTGGACATTTTTAGGAAAAAGGCAGTGCTAGTAAAGTAGTTCCATCATGTACAGAAACATCATGATGATACAAGTAATGCACTAAAGTATATAGATAAGTGGATAACATCAGTAGCAAAATCAGAAGATCAAATGTTACAAGAAAGACTTCTTTTATTGATAACTCCAGTACTAGATATTTTTAATAATAAATTAGATCAAAGTCTATTAGAAACTGAAACAAAAAAACTTCCAAGTAAATTAGCTATTAGAATAACAATGAAATTAGAAAAAATTGAATTAAATAAATTTATGAGAGACCTCTTATATAGTAACTCCTGAAAAGGCTTTAAAAATGAGTGAAGAATTAGAAAAAGAAATTTTATCTTCGCATTCTAAAATTAAAAAATATTGATCAATTAGAAAACCAAGCTCATATAAGAATTATTTTAATTCATTACCTAATACTATTTGCAACTTTTTTTAAGCTCTTATTATAGTACTACAACAACGAAAACAAAAGGTTGCTAATAAAAAAAGACATCAACATGAACTTCTTTCAAAGTTACTTAATACAAATCAAATTTCAAAGACTATTGCTTTATTAGTTTCTATGTTGCTAACTATTGCTTTTCCTGGAATAAAAATATAGATTACATATATAATATCATCAGTCTGTCAAAACCAAAATTATTACTATATTTATGAGAGATTCTCCATTCAGCATGTTTATATCTTATACTAAACAGCATGAAAATCATCTTCAAGAATCCAGAATTCACAATAAAGATCCTAGAAAGAATTTAATAAAAGGACCAAATATTTTGAATTTGGCAGTAATTAACATATTGATTTTAAAGCCTCTACATTTTTATATAACAATATTTTTGATACTACATGAAAAACTTTATATGCAACTTTACGAATAGTATTTCAATTTACCCTTTCTACTTTTCTTAACAACCTTGCTGAAAGTAATAATTTTGATGATCTACTACTATTTGAAGAATCTTCAACTACTAACAATCTTTTAATAATATATGAAACCATTTTAAACAAAATGTTAGAAACTCATATAAATGATTTTGATATGGAGGATGTACATTTAGAAATCATTAACAAAATACCTATAGGTTATAATACTTTACCTCCAAATATTGTAATATTAAAACCTGGTAACCCACCCAATTGTGATGAAAATGTTCATACTGCATGTGAAATATACTGTGATAATTTGAATCTTAAGAGTAATGACAATCTATATATTGCATGTGATCAAGCAATTTTTGGAAGATTAATTTTCTACAAAAAAGCTAATAACAATGGTTGACTTTTTTGGGACAGTGGCATACATCTAAGTACATGTGCAGTACTTTATTTACAATATTTTTAGGGTATGGAATATTTAATCTTGTAGTAGTACTTAGTGCAAAATACTTAAACAAATTTGAACATGTTGTCATGTTTTGGAGCTAATTTGGATTGCAGTTGGAATTGCATTATGTCAGTATATAAATAACAATAATGAACCTATAATTGATATTTTAAATGTAATAATCAATTAGTAAAAGTTTGGTATCTTTTTTTCGTTGGATGGGGTACTTTGTGGAACATAAAGTTGGAATTAGGAATAGAAATTACAGAATGCAGATAGCAAACTTGGCTGTATTTGCACCTCTTTTTTCTGCAGCTAGAAAATTTAAATATGCAACTGCTATAGTATACTTTTTAGCACAAGTTTATAATAATCCACAGTTACACAAATTATTACAAAATATATGTTCTGTAAATCTTACAAGAGAAAATCATTTTTTAAATTTTGATTAAGCTTTTGAAACCTATAGTATAAAATTTATTAAACAAAATCTTACTGGAAATCTTAATAATCAGCAAACTATAATATTAAAAATTAAAGTAGCCCAAAGTGAAAGAAATCGATTATCAATACTTCTTGCAGAATATACAGATGATATTGTAGCTTGCCAAAGTAATTGTGCAATTAAATTATGCAAAGATTCATATTGGTCCTTGGTTGCAAAATTAATATCTGCTTTTAATAATCTAAATTCTACTACACACAATTGATTTAAAGATGCACTAGAAATAAATGAAAATGGTATTAACAAGATTCTTTCTTTTTATAAAATGGCAAATTGCGATTTGAAAAAGTACTTGCCCAAGATGTATATAAAACTAAGTCCTGAGTAGCTTCTGGACACAGTTTACAAAATGAAATACTTATACTTATGCTCAATTAGAAAGTGCAAAGAAACAAAAAACTAACCAAGTTAGCAATCTTGTTCAAGAATCAATTATTCAACAAAATGAATCAATTTCACTACCTGAAACTAGCCTTCAAAAACAGACACGTTGTATTATTTCAGAGCTAAAAAAAGCTATACTTGCTCAATTATTTGATAATGAAAAAAATTTGTCTGAAACTATAGTTACAAAAGTTTTTTGGAAACTTCAAGTTATCTCACCAGATTGGACAACAAAAAGAATTAAAATGTATTAGAGAAATAATTTGCATAAAAAGCAAAAATAAATACTGTAATACTATATATATACAGTATAATAATTTGAATAGTATAATGAATTTTCTAAAATCTAATAAGGCTATACAAATTTATATAATTGGCTTTTATATTCTAGCCAAGTTAGTAAAGTAAGAGTTGAAAATTTTTTTTAATATAGCTAACTAACAGAAACTTTCTATTTAATAATTGTATAATATAAAGTAATACATATAACAATTTTGTATATTATGTATTTGTAATAATTTAACTGTTAATTTTTTTTTAAATTAAATTTTAAAATTTTTTTATATACTTTTTTTGCATTTTGTTAGTGTGTTTTTTATTTGTTAATTTTAAGATATATATAAGTTTAAAACCCAATATTTGGGTTTAAAATCCTTGGTACTAAACTAAAACCCAAGGTCCAGATTCAAAAGTCTTAATGCTAATTTGGATAGTATATATTTAAGTTTGAAATCCTTAGAAGCTAAAATAAATAAATACAATAAAATAGACTATTTTCTTATTATACAATAAACAAAAAAAAACCAAATTTGATATATTCTATACAAAGAATAACAAAATTATTGTCATACATAATATTGAAATTTGGGTCTTGATTTGAAACTATAAACCCTACTAAAATCTATATATTCTCTTTAAACATAGAGCCTATTACAATCTATTCAAAATTTTTATAACTACTAATATTACAAAAAATAATAACAGATAAATAAAGTCAACTCTTTCTAATCTGAACTGCTAGAACTGCTTTTTTTTATTATATAAAATTTGGAAAAGTTCAGTTTTTAAAAAGTTATATATGGCTTATCAAAACTTTATAATAAAATTTACAAATGTTCTAGAAGATTTGTTTAGTTTAGAGTGAGTTTAATAGTATTCAGTTTAAAGAGGTTCGGATTAAAAAGAGGCAACTGTATATCTTTTATTTTAGAATATTGTGATCTAATGTAGCTAATTTTGGTACAGTTTTGGTATTGTTAGAATTATCTCAGTGAGATTATTTAAATGATACCAAAATTATTCAAATTGGATTATAGAATCACAAGATATTATATTATGAAATACTATAATTCACAGAATTGGTGTAATCTATGGAATTAGATATGATTATCTTATTTTATAAATAGTCATATATATAATAAAATATAGTTAATAATTATACAAAAGCTTAAATAAATAAAAAGTTTTAATTTTTTGTTTTTTTTTGAACTGGACTAGATGGTACCCTATGTATATCGTGCCTTCTATTTTGATATTTCAAAATTTTACTATGGTAACTCCTGTTGCACTTTTAACAAAAAATGATCTTCTCGCAATTTTGCACTAATTTTAATTTTAATCCTAATCCTAACTCTAATTCTAGATAGAATTAATTATTAGTACATTAGAGCACAAAATGCACAAGTGCATTATTTAGATTTTTTCTTTTTTTTAATATTAATTATAATTTATATAAGGTAAAATGAGTATTGAGGCGAAGAGGATATTGTAGCGAACTTGTACTATCTTGTGATACAACGAGCAGGATTGAATAATTTTTATACCATTCAATTTGTCTCGATAAAATGAATTAAATAATGGTTAAATCATTGAATTCTGATCACTCGATTACAAGATAATGATGCTTATATACGTATAACACACTTTTCATTATAATACCCTCAAAATTATTTTTGTATCGTAGTGTGTCATATATAATCATTAATATCTTGTAATTCAGTAATCAAAATTAGATGATCTAACCACTATTCGATTCATCTCATCAAAACAAATCGAATGTTATAAAAATTATTCAATTCTGGTCATTTTTGTATTATGATATAACTTAAATTTGCCACAATACCCCTACCTCTCTAAAATCTTTACCTTAGTTTCTTTACCTTTGAATGATAATAATATTTGATCCAGTAATTAGAATTTAATGATCTTTATACAGTTAGATTCCTCTTTGTGAGACAAGTTTGTTGATATCAAAATCATTTGATTCTGTTAGATAATTTATATGATATTATCAATCAAAGTCAGCTTCGCCACAATACCCCATTTTATCTTATATAAAAGTTAAATTATTATTAAGTAAAATTGTTTAGAAACAAAATTATATAAAATTTGAAATTGTAAAATAATTTGAATAACATTTTATTATTATACTTTTCTAATTATAATTAGATAAAAAAATTAAATAAATTCAAAATTTATTAATTTAACTATAAATAATAAAAATTATATTAAAATTTTAAAATATATATAATTTTGCATTCTAAACGACTTTACTTAGTTTATTATTATTTATATACTCAATGTAATTTTAATTTTTAATGCCTTATGCGACGATCTTAATTTTGTAACATACGACTTTCTATCCTAGTGATTGCCTCTTTGATTAGATAATATATTTACATCTTTATATAGCAAAAAACTGCCTAAAAAAGAATATTTGAAGTGTTGCAAAGTTAAGAGCGTTGTATATATATCTTCTCTTGCTCTTGCTATTGCATGTGCTCTTGCCGGTGCTCTTGCTCTTGCTCTTGATTCCAATAAACTAGTGCGATATGTAAAAAAAACTTCTTGTGCCCTAATTGAAGACTATGCATCTTTATTGATATTTTAGAAAAAGTTACATGCTCTTTATAACTATGTTATCATTATTTTTTAATTTTAATTTTTTACCTTTTGAATTTTTTATTGTACAGATGAAATGATAATCTATAATAAATGATTCTTTCGTTTTTACGCTTCTTTATTCAAGTTGACGTAAAGTCAACAGATCAAAAAAAATGCTAAGCATGTTGTTGCACATTGTGGAACCATCAACCAGAACAACTCTGGTCCAGATAATAAAGGAGGTGAGTATGATTTGAATAACTTTCTATAAACAGTAATCACTAACTTGATAAAGGTGACAATAAGAACAAACATAAATCCATAGAAAACGCAAACTGGCCTTACACCAATGATTGCTCACTCAACTGCGACAGACCACAATTTCGACCCAACCCTCACTTCCAAAAGAATCTGGCTATTCTCATAATATCAATATAACGTGTTTATATTGTCATAATTAAAAATTTTAACCCTTGACTTATATGCGAATTGGTAACACCAGAAGACTCCAGTGACTCAAGCCATCTGAAATTACAAGGCATTTGATTGTGGTGGAGGCTTTGAGGTAATATTTGTTGTTTGTATGCAATGGGCGGAGGCACAGGGATAACGTAGAGAGGTTTTAATTATTTTGGAGCATTAATGCTTGCGGTCCAAAAACACGAATACTTCAAAGCCTTAAGGTAAAAAAAATCGTGAAGAAGACTAAAGCACAGTAGTTCTTAATAACTCAGAAAGTATTTAAAGCCTGAGTTTTTGCGCTACTACGATTTATTAGACTTGTCTCAGAATATAATTTAGATTAGAATAACTTAATTAAATAGTTTTAATAATAATCAGATTTTAGTTTATTTTATTCTTTATTATTTTATCGTTACATTGTTTAGTGTAGTCTTTATTGTTATTATTATAATAAATTACCTCGATGTTTAATTAATTACATCATATATGTCTTATTTAAATCAATCACATAGATTGATTAAATTAAGTGATAACCCCGACCCTGATAAATTAATTCCTGTGACATAATAAACCTGTAACAATTGATTATATATTTAAACCTAAGTGAAACATCGGAGCTAAATTGGACTGATATCCATTATTGCTCTCCCAACCAAAGGTCACAATACTGATTGCCAGCTGGCAATATGCAAGCGGTTAGCATTAAGTTACACAAATGCAACAAACTTAATGATTTTACTGGGTTGTCCCAAATTTCGGGTCGGATGCGTCAGATCTAGCAAAATTTTTTATGATCTTTGGACAAAATTTATCAATTCTGATCCTGCTAACCATAATTCCAATGCACTCTGACGTATTCCAACTGGACTTTTGGGAACCCCATATAAGTTAAACTCAGCTGCTATATAAGCAAATATGAAAATATTAATATCACATGTTTAAGCACACCTTATATATTAAGGTAAAAAAAAATTATATGTATATATATATCACATGTTCATACTGACGACCGGCCTGTATTATTGCAATGCAGGCGGGAAACCACTGGCCAGCACTAAGCCGCATAAACAACTGCTTATAGTTATCTTCTGGTGCAATATTATTGCTATTTCTGGAAGCATATGCTGTTCATTTTCAATTTCAATAGCACATAAATCACAGCTAAATGAACCTGCCATTTTCATAACTATAACATCATCATCATATGTTCATATTAACAGCTGGCCTGCATTACACAGACTAGAACTCATGACCAGCGCTAAGTTGCACAAACTCAACTGCTTACTGTGCTCTCCCAGTGCAATATTATTTGCTATTTCTGGGAGCATATCCCATTTCAGTTTTAACAACTAATTTAATCTGCATTTATCAAATAAAATTAAACTCCAGTATATCAAACCAGACTAATCCAATGATAAGAAACATGTATTCAATACTTTTCGAAAAAAACTTTGATTTAATAATTTTTTACCATGTGATTTTATTTTAGCAAGTGATTTTATTTTTAGCATTTTTTACCATCAATGTATTCTTTTCCTTATTTGTATAACACATAAAAATATAATTAGCTAATACGTTACTCCGGTACGAGTAACATTTATATAAGCCACTAAGAATATAATAATGCCTAATACTAGAAAGGTAAAATTAACTATGGTGATACAATTATAGAAGGTATATAACAACTTAATGGATTAGGCAGTGGAAAAAAATTAAAAAAAATGTAATGCAAAACGAAAAAGACTAAACAGAATTTAAATGATTACATTAAACATCCATATATTTTCTTAAAACGTAGTCATTAAGGTGAACAAATTAAACCTTATACTGATTTCGGTTAAGGTCACATAAAGTTGATTTTTCGGTTTGCATTACATAAACTCTAAAATCATGGGTCTGTCAGTCAGATTTTTTTTTAAATAATAGAATAATGCTCACATTTGAGGTTATATAAGGTTAATTTTTTTTTTACAATAAAGAATCAAAATTTAGATCAGAAATTATATTTTTTCTGTCAGTCCTAACAGACAATTACAGGAAATTAAGGTCTCCATCACTTGATGAGAATATCGAGAAAAAAATAAATATCAAAAATCAAATTGGTACAATTGCAATTTAAAAAAATAAAAAAATAAAAATAAAAAAATAGATTGGCAATATAAAATGCAAATTAACTTTTATAGCCTAATACAAATATTAAAGTGAACAGAATTAAACTTTATATTCAACTTGAAACACAATTATTAAAGTGAACCGAATTAAATTTCATACTTATCTTCTTGTACTGTCATTGTAGTTATAGTGCCTAATCACCAAATGAGAGGCTCTTGCATTGCCCGAATGGTTGTGAAACCCACCTGTACTTACCAATATCTAAACAAGCAATAATATATTGCTCCAGAAAAAAGAATAATCTTTTAGTAACTCAATTCCAGTAATCAGACACAATTATAACATTAAGTAGTAAATACCTGCATCTAAGATTGAGGCGGCAAATCAAATATGCAATTCCATAAAGGCTTCCAATTTTGCTTTTAACAAATTCCAAAAATTACTGTTGCACCCAATAATTGTTCATCACAAAGAAATTTGCACACTAATAGTTACTTTAAAGATACTGCTTTTCATTGATATTTGCTTCACTAGCAAGCTTATTTTACAGATAATTAGTTTATAGACAAGTTTATTCTGTAATTAACCAACGCATATAACTTGATTCTATATTTAATTCTAATGATAATGATTAGAATTACTTTGCAAATTAAGTCATCAGTAAAACATATTATTTACGAAACAACTTAACTGTAAATTGATCATCTGTAAACTAAGCTTATTAGTGAAACAAATGTCAGTAAAATGTAATGCCTTCGAGGTAATTGCAGATAAGTTGACTAAAGCAAAATGAAACTAGTTAGGGCCGTGTCATTAATCACCTGATTATTTTTTATCAGAGGTCTACCCCCCTCCCTCTTCTTTAATATATATAGTCAGATTTCTTATATATAATTTCACTTTTTTTTACCCCTCTTCCCTTAAAAAATCACCTGATTTTTGTCACTCCCCTTACTAAGCAAAAGATAAACCCAAGATTAAAAAAAGAAAAACAACAAAATTTCTTATGAACAATGAAGCCGCAACAAAAATGCAAAATTTCAAAAAAATATAAATTTAAAATTTGATAATCAATTGCATCATTTTTGAAATTAATAATCTTTAATGTCATAATGATAAATTTCATGTGGAATATAGTCATAATAATTATCAAATAATAATAACATTATCCATTGATATCTATTTTATATTTGATTGAAATATTTACATAATATTTAATACATACAGTTTCATGTTTTAATAAATGTAAGTACGGTAATTAAATCACGATAATGGCTTATTTGTGAAATTTCACACCAATTGAAATATTTGCTACAATATATACATATACATATATATATTCATATATTCATATTGGTTTTTCACATATATAAGAATAAATTCTGTCATTAATACTATATACTCAAAGGGTCTTAACCCTTTAAAGCAGACAAACTGAAATTACAATTCTTACCATAAGACTCTCTTGTATAAGACTTATCATAAAGATTAAACTCATTTACACTCACATTACACATGCATATGAACAAAGAATCCTTTTCATATGAATGAATTGTTATATATTACATATTGTAAAAAAAAATAATTATAATTCAAATTCATAATACCATTTAGCCTATCACTCAACTAATGAAAGTAATCACATATGATCAAAGCAATGTGTTAAACAGAATATTTTAATATTTAATATTTATCGATCATAAGTTTAATTTCTTCGTACACTACATACGTACATACAAATCTTTTCAAATAACAATTAACAAAAAAACTTATAATCATTTTATCATAATGACATATCTTATCCAATTACACTATTTGAAATTAAAAAATTATCTCTTTCCAATAACGGATAAACGATAATCATAACTTTTACCATAAAAAAATTCTGAAGAAATCAGCATAGGCAATATAGATAAAATCGATTGAAACCATTTCTCTACATATTTCATGTTACATATTCAATGTAATCATACTAGTACTGGTATATGGAAGTAAGAGACAAGAAAAAATTTATTCGTCACAGTAGTACAACTTCCAATTTTTTAATAAACTAAGTGCATGAGATAAAAACTTAGAGTTATGACCTTAACATTAGTGTCTATAGGGTTAGAATGATGCTTACTATATGTAAAATTTTATTCCCGTCATTTTATTTGGTGCATCAAGATTGATTTAAACATTGGATTTGAATATTTTTGCTTTTTTCTTCTTTTACACATGTTTGGATTCTTTGTCAGGCTGCACTCTCTGACTGCTATTTCCTCTCCAAAAGTTTGTATTACCCATACAAATAAGTGGATGCAGTAAATTGGTATGGGTTAACGTTTGGTAATGCACAACAAATAAAGTTTGTGCTTGTATATCAATAAAAGGCACTTGCATCATATTTTAAATAGAAGCACATTAAAAATTTTTGATTAATCAAATCTATACAGGTACTTATTTGATCGATCAATATTATCAATTATTAATTAACCTATTGTTTTTCGAGCCCATTAATTGATGCTTAATTATTGATCTAAATCAATCAATAATTTAAAGTATCATATAATCAAGTCAATTCACTAGTACCAACTATTCATCTAAATACACTAATTATTTCATCCTTTACATGCACTGACTATACTGTTATACTTTATCACTCTATATATCTGATATCTAATTATCACTTTTATTCTTGCTGTTTTATTATCTTCTTATCTCTTCCTAATCTCTCTATATTATCCACATACTCTTTATTTAGCACCAACTTTCAAATTTGCTATTCTTTTTCATCCTTAACTAATTTTTTCCTCATTCACTTTCGCACTTTTTTATAACCCCCAGCATTAACCTGATGCTTTAACTTGTTGTATATAACAAGCTATAATATATAATTATTTTAAAAAATTTTTAATTTTTTTTAACAATTCTTTATTAAGACTTATTTTATAAGGAATTAGAATTAAAAGTAAAAATTTATAATTTAGCTTTAATTCAAGAATTGGATCCAAAAAATAATAAATAATATTACAAAGTTTTTAATTATTTTTATTTTAGTTTCTAAATAATTATAATGCAATAAAAAAATATTACAAAGAAATTACAAAATTACAAGTATTTCTAGTTTTAATTTTTATAAAATTAAAAAAAGTTGTAAAGGTATCTAAACAAAAAATATATATTCTATAGTATTCAATGTTATTAAGATATAAATAGTGAAATTGTAAATAGAATTACGTTTTTTAAATATAAAAAAAATATATAAAAGAAAAATTTATTATAAAATGTATAAAATAAAATATAATTTAAATTAATTTAAGTTGTTAAATACAAAAAGTTGGGTCCAAAATCAAAATTTTGATTCAAAAAAAATTTATTAATAAAAAATTATATCATTGCTAAAAAGAAGTTTTTAAAATTATAATCAAAGAATTTTAAATAGTTTAATAGTTAATTGCAAAATTAATAAAAATTGATAAATTAAATTTAAAATTTTATCATTGTTGTTGTTTTAAAAATATATTTTGTTTTCTTTGTTTCAAAAAATAATAGGCTTTAGAATTTTTGTTACTAAAGAAAAAATCTTATTTTTAAAAAAAGTATTTTATAATTAAAAAATTATATGATTAATTTATAAATAAAATTAATATAATAAAATTAAGATATACTATATAAAAATCTTTTAAAAAATAAAAAAAAAAAATCAAAAAGAAAAAAATTTAAGATTGGAAATTACAATCATGAAAAAGTATAGGTTTTATTAAAATTAAATAGTACAAAAAGCTTTATATTTTGTTATTATTACTAAAAATATAATATAGCAATTTTTAGCCAAAGAATAACTATATTACTTGATTTAATATAAGAGAAAATTAAGGATATGCTTTAACAAAAATAAAATTTAAAAGATAAACCAAAATATTAAATATAAATAAAAATAAATTGGAACAATAAAAGCCAAGAAGATAACAAAAAACAAAGAAATAATATTCAAAATAGAATTAAAAAAATACTCAAGAAATGTATAAAATAATACAATAATATTCAAGAATGGATAAAATTTTAAAAAAAATAAAAAAAAATAGGTTCAATATAAAGCAAAGCAAAGAAAAATCACAAACAAAGCAAAAAGAAATATACAAAAAAAAGCCTTTATTTAATAGATATAGGATAAAAATATAAAGATAGTAGCTTTGTATTTATAAAATAATATTAGTTTATTAATATAATGTTTTTAAGTATAAAAATATCAGATAAAAAGAAAAAAATAATATAAAAAAATGAAGTAAAGTAAACCTGCACTGCATTTAGAAAAGGCATTGTTTATATTAATATACTTTTTAAGATAAATTGTAACTATAATTAACTAATAAATTTTGCAAATTAAAAGTTTAAATATGTAAAAATTAGTAACAATTAATTAAAAAAATATTTATTAATTAAAAAAATATCCAGATAAAAAGAAAAAAATAATATAAAAAAATGAAGTAAAGTGAACCTGCACTGCATTTAGAAAAAAGCAGTTTTTATATTAATAAGCTTTTTAAGATAAATTATAACTATAATTAACTAATAAATTTTGCAATTTAAAAGTTTAATTATATAAAAATTATTAAAAATTAATTAAAAAAATATTTTATTAATTAAAATTAAAATTTTAACTAAAAGTTATAAAAATTTATTTTTTAATTCTATTTATAAAATTATTTAATATAAATTAGTTAAAATAATTTATATTAATTTAAATTTTAAAAAATTATAGCTAATTCTTATACATAAATTTTAAAAATATATATAGTAACTAGTATAACAGGTAGCGCTTACGCGCCACCCTATTTTATTCATTATATTTGTAATGAGATATAGTATAAATTGAAATCATATAATTTCACTATAAAAATCATGTTTTCTATTATGCGTTAATGTAAAAAATTGTTACAAAAGTACCACTATCCAGGTGATACATGTTATATGGTTAAGGTTAAGCCAGTTTGTATTGAAGTTATCATGAATTCTATAATATTATACTGTAAAGGACACTGTTAAAGATCTTGATATTCTGTCAACACACAGTGCATGATTAAGGTTTTATTAAAATTATTGTAATTTCTACTATAAAAAGTCCGTTATAGAACTTAATTATTCTGGTGAAATATAGTATTGATAAGGGTTGTATTAATTTTTACTATTAGCTTATAAAAATTCTTTACTTGCTATTCTGGTGATACATAACATGTGGTAAAGATTAAGTTAATTTGCATTGAAATAATGCAATTTTATATGTAATAAGGCATTGTAAAAAATTCTGTTACAGAGCTTACTTTTCTAGTGATATAGTTGGTTAAGGTTGAGTAAGTTTGCATTAAATTATTATGTTTCTATTATAAGTTACTATAAAAAGTTTTATTATGAAATCTGCTATTTTGGTAGCACAATATGTAATTAAAGTTGAGTTAGTGCATTAAAATTATTTTTAATTAACTATAAAAAATTCTGTTGCAAATCTTGCTATTTTGGTAATGCAATATAGTTGAGTTGGTTTGATTCAAATTATGATGATTTTTATTAATAAGAATTACTGTAAAAATTTTTACTTGCTATTTCAACAACACAAGGTATGTTGGTAAGGTTGAATTAGTTACTATTGTAAATTACTGTACAAAAGTTTATTACAGGAACCACTATTCCGGTGACACACAGTTTTATAGTTATGTTGAATTAGTACACATTGTTAAATTACTAAAAAATACAGAATTTACTTGTATTTCAATGGTACAATATGCAGTTAAAGTCGGGTTGTTTTATTCGAATTATTATAATTTATATCAAGAGTTACTATATAAAATTTTGTCATATAGCATGTGAATAAGATTGAGTTAGTTTACACTATATGGTACTATAAAAAAATTTGGTTATAGAACTTGCTATTCTGGCAATAGTATATAGTTAAGGTTGAATTAGCTTGTATTGTAAAATTACTATAAAAAATTATATTGCAGAACTTACTTGAAGCATATCTCATTGATACAATATGTTTAGCAGTTAGAGTTAAGCTAGTTTGTATTAAGAGTTACTATAAGAAATTTTATTATACAACTTACTATTTAGTGATATATAATAGTAGTTAAAAGTTAGTTAATTTGTATTGAAATTATTATAATTTTATCATAATTCTTATTTTAATTGCTATAAAAATTCTGTTACAAAATTACTTATTATTCAAGTAATAACAGTACAGTATATAGTTAAAATTGAATTAACTTGCATTAAAGTTATATATGATATAAGCAACTATAAAAAGTGTATAGTGATTAAAGTTAAGCAAAGTATCTTGATTTTATTAACTTGCTATTCTGATAAGCATTATAATTTATAATAAAAATTCTATTACAGTTCTTATTTACCAAATTTATATGAAATAATGTGCACTTGCGCATTATGTTAAGGAGATGCACATTATTTCAAGTATGCGCATAGACATTATTTTGGAATAAAGATCTAATTTCTGCAAAATTGTGAGTAATATATTGAGTTATGCATAACAAACTGGTATTTTTTAATTTTATATATAGTTTTTCTGATCTAAGTCAGTTTTTTTGGCTTAATAATTCTTGTTTCTACTTTGTTATCTGAGTTCATTATTTCAACAGATTATTAATTCGCCATGTGGAATGTCCGTTATTTCAGGATGCACATGGGTATTATTTCAAAACCAACTATGCTATTTTAAAGTCTATATGCATTATTTTTTGTAAATACGGTACTACATGTTCTGGAAATATACAGTATATAGTTAAAGTTAATTAGCTTCCATTATAAGTTACTTTAAAAATTTTGTTATAGAACATACTTACTATTCTGATGATACACAGTATGTGAATAAGGTTGAAGTAGTTTGAATATATATTAGGACCAGGATCAGGGTTATATATGATTAGTGTTAGCTTTCTAGGGTCGCTCGGCCATTTGTGATTGGTCAAAAACCCTGTTACATATAAAAAAACTAGACGGATTTTTATTGGCTACTTGTCGTGTTTATATTAAAATATAAGACCAATTTGATTGGTTAATAGATGTGTATAATTTGCTTACATTCTAAGGTTAGGTCTATTATAATAAAATATAAGACGCAATTTGATTGGTCAAAAAACCCGTTACATATAAAAAAATAAGACGAATTTTTATTGGCTATTTGAGGACCCCAGACATCTCTCATATAGGTCATAACTGGATTTTGGCAATTTTGACCTAATTTGCTAAAAATATCAAAATTTATTTACTTAAATAACTTCCGATCCAGTAATCAGAATTGAATGATCGTTTTTTTGTTAGATGCGCCACACTGAGAGCTTTATTTTAAAAAAAAGTTCATTCAAATTGGACCACTGGATGCCAAGATAATTGCCAAAAACTGTTTTTTTTGCTTCTCAAATTTCAGGGGTTTTTGCTGAATTGCATAACATATGACCTCTGTACTATATGTCCGGGGTTCTGCTATTTGTCGCATTTATAATAAAATATAGGACGCAATTTGATTGGTTGGACTTTTATAACTTAGTAAATGGTAGGTTATATATGATTAGTATTAGCTTTCTAGGGGTCGCTCGGCTGTTTGTGATTGGTCAAAACCCTCGTTACATATAAAAAACACAACAGATTTTTATTGGCTACTTGTCGTGTTTATATTAAAATATAAGAGCAATTTGATTGGTTAATAGACGTGTATAACTTGTTTACATTCTAGGGTTAGGTCTATTATAATAAAATATAAAACGCAATTTGATTGGTCAAAAAACCCATTACATATAAAAAAATAAGATGATTTTTATTGGCTATTTGTCGCATTTATAATAAAATATAAGATGCAATTTGATTGGTTGAACTTTTATAACTTAATAAGTAGTAGGTTATATATAATGTTCTAGAGGTTTAGGAGTCTAAGAGTTAGGGTTACCAATCAAATTGTAATATTTGTATAATTCAATTCTAACCAAATTTATTATTTTTTTTTTCAGTTACAAGGCGAGGTCATGCCTCGGTCTTTTATTAAGTATAGTGATCATTACAACATCCCTGACTATTGCATTAGATTACTACAACTACCAAGTACCGAAACTTAGACTATTTTATCTATGACCTAAACCTACTAGATCATCCTATATGTCCCACTCATATACTCAACCTGGTTTTTGCGCCTTACTTGTCCACTAATAGTACATGTAGTGCTACTGCCGCCGGTTCGTATCTCAAGCCATTTTTTGAATGCTGCCGCAACCTTGGCCCGTATCTCAAGCCACTACCTTCCAACTAGTATATATAGCACGATATATGCCCTTACAAAGTTCACCAACCCCAGTACTTCTTCCGGTCCTCTTCTGGTTTTTTTCCAGTTGCTTTCCTTACCCCTACCTTGCTTTCTTTTCCCCGGTTATATTCCTACTCCCAATCCGAGGACCCAGAAGGAGTGGTCTGCCATTGGCGAATCCAATGGTCTCCCTCCCCTTGGTACATGCTTCCGTAACACATGTCCTTTTCCTCTGGTGCGACTCCGGCAGTTTTATTGGTAGAGCCTCACTATAGGCCCTTTTGTCGTAAGTTTGCTTCGGGTCAGTCCACTTCTCGGTCAGTTCACTTCTGGTCCGTCCCTATCTGATTTCTGTTTAAGTACTATCGAAAGTCAGCTACCTCTTTGCTCGGGTCTTGCCAAATATAGTTTCCTTTTGTCCTATGGTTCTGTGCATAATACAGCGCCTGCGCTGCCCAGGATCTATACGCTCTAGTTCTGTGCGTAACACAGCTCTAGAGCTCCCAATGCGAGTTGGTATAACCCAGGAAACAGATCTGTAAATCTGAGCTCAGAGTCCAGGTTACCGTAATACAGATAAATTTTTCAAAATCGTCTCCAGTGGGATTCGAACTCTGTATCTTTTGTTACAACTACTTGGGGGTAACAACAATCCAACTACACTATATCGCTACACCCCTACCAAATTTATTATTTATACCCTTTGTTTTTTAAAATTTCTAGGAATAATAATTTTTCTTTTAAATTCTATAGATTTGTTGAATTTAAAAAAGAAGTTTATTGCATTGACCTAGTAATTTTCAGAGATATTTTGTTCAAAGTTTAAAAAATATCAAAATATTTATCAAGCAAGATTTTTTTAAATTTGAACAACATTTTTTCTAAATTTTGAATATACCAAACTTGATACTAATTTTTTTATTAAATTCTATGGATTCATAGAATTAAAAGAAAAAAATTTTCATCAAATTTGGTTAAGAACTCAATGAGATATCTTTGTTAAAAGTTTCTGTAAACAGTTTTGGCATAGCTTTTTTGTGATCACATCTTTGAAAATGCAAAAAAAAATTTCAACAAAGATATCTCTACAAGTTCTTGACCAAATTCGATGAAAATTTTTTTATTTAAATTTTATGGATTCATAAAATTAATATAAAAAAAATTTCATTAAATTTTGTTAAGAACTCAATGAGATATCTTTAATAAAAGTTCCTATAAACAATTTTGGCACAGCTTTTTTGTAATTATGTTTTTGAAAATGCAATAAAATTTTCAACAAAGATATCTCTACGTGTTCTTGACCAAATTCGATAAAATTTTTTTTATTTAAATTTATCAATTTACATAGTAACACTTTTACTATTTCATTTTGAGAAAGTTTTTCCAAATATAGTTTTGCAAATAAAATTCAAAGAAAAATGTAACAACTTTTTTCATAAAAAATATTAAGATTTTTATACATATGGGCTGATTTATGGAATTGCCAATAACTTTTGATATACTAATCTATTTTGAATAATTTTATTACCAAAATGTTGGTCTCGATGAGACGGTTCTAATGAATCCAAAATCATCAAAATCACATCACAGGATTCCAAGATAATTAAGATTTTGTATAATTTTATATTAACTTTTACTATGTAGACAATCAATGTATGGATTGGTTTTCATATATGAAAACCAATCCATACGTTGATTGTCTGCATAGTAAAACCAATCCATATGTTGATTGTCTACATAGTAAAAGTTAATAGTAATTATACAAAGCTTAATTATCTTGGGATCCTGTGATTGGATTTTGATGATTTTGGATTCATTAGAACCGTCTTATCGAGACCAACATTATGGTAATAAAATTATTCAAAAATAGATTAGTATATCAAAAGTTATTGGAAATTTATAAATCAGCCCATATGAAGTTTTTAATATATTTTTTATAAAAATTTGGATTCTAATAGTTTGTGATTTTCTCTACAAGGCTACTTAGAATTTTTTTGTTTGCATAGTAAACATGTGTGTAAATAATTTCCAGAAGTAGAGTATTCTTGAAAAATGCATATAAACAAAATTTGGTAATATCAATCTTTTCTAAGCTCAATATGATAAAATTTGGTAATGATTTGTGAAAATTCTACTATGTTAACTTAATAACTTTTATAAATCAAACTTGAAGCACATATTCTTAACTTGTAGAATCTCAAATTTCATGAAAAAATATTAAAAACTCATAAAAATATTAACGTTTTTGTTAATTTGAATAGCTACTTTTTCACAAGTTTTACTTTAAACTAAAAATTCTTCTAAAAGGACTTTCTCAAAATGAAACCTTCAAAATGTAACTTATTAAGTTGATAGAATAGGTATTCAAGAGTCTTCAGTTAAAATTATATTAAAAATGGATTAATATTGATGAAGTTATGATGATTTTTCAATTTGCTTTCAGATTCGGGATTTTCTAAAATTTTCAATTTTGATAAAGACTGAAAAATCATGGTAATCCTCTCCAAAAAAAAGAAATAATTTAATAAAAAATCAATTATCTCACCTTTTTTAGGTTCATTATAATGGGCTACAACTTTTAATTAATTGACTAGATTCATTAACTTAGTAAATAAAATAGTTTTTCTGGAGTTATTGTGACATTTCTGAATTACTATAGCAAAAATGCTATGATTACCCAAGGTAAACATTTTTTTTACTAAGTTAATGGGTGTTGTTGATTAATTGAAAGTTGTAGAGCTCATTATAACGAACTTAATGAAGATGAAATCATTAAATTTGGACTAGCAAATCTTAGTAAATAAACTAGTTTTCCTTGAATAATTGTAATATTTCTGTTTATAAAATAATTTATTATAACAGAAATATTAATGAAAACTATTGTTTTTATTAGATAAACTTGTTCTATGCATAAAAATACATCATATCAGTATAATTTTACTTCATAATTTTAAATTTTAGAAAAAAAATGCTTAATTTTGAAATTTGATCAAAAATACTAAAATTAAGCATCTATAGTTGTTTGATGATATTTCAGTATCTACTAGGCCAATTTTAATAACTTTACTTCCTTTAGATTTGTCATAATGAGCTTCACAACTTTCAATTAATCAACAAAACTCATTTAATTAATAAATAAACTAGTTTTTCTTGGGTAATCATAGTATGTCTGCTTATAAAATAATTTACTATAGCAGAAATGCTGCAGAAATGCTAATGAAAATTATTGTTTTTATTAAATAAACTTGTTTTTGCATAAAAATACATCATATCAGTATTATTTTACTTTATAATTTTAAATTTTAGGAAAAAGATGCTTAATTTTGAAATTTGATCAAAAATTCCAAACTTAAATATCTATCCCTTACTTTGTAGAGGTTCACAGGCAAATTTGCCTGTATAATTACTATAAATATACCTCTGATCTAGTTTTTTAATCATTTAAGATATTTAAATAAAATTTGGAATTATAATATTTAAGAACAAGGATTATATTTTTGAATTATTTAAACTTATATTATAAAACAAAAAGTTTATGTTGTTTATAAGCTGAAAATATTAAATTTTAAAGAAATTTTTTAACCAAAAAATATATTTTACAATATCTTGGTGAATTCTTTAAATATTAGTTTTAAAAATATAGTTTCTTATACAACTTTGTAGTTTATATAAAGGATAACAACTTTCATTATTTGATTTTAAATGATTTACTTGTAAAAATTAGGACTTGTATTAGAAGCAAAAATTTTTTTTATAGACAGGAACATATAAAATTTGAGAAAACCTAAGAAAAAATTCTATAGTAAAAGTTCCAAAACAAAAACTTTAAACTTTTATTACACCAAAGTTTTTTAATGATTTTAAAAAAAATTTTATAATAAAGTTGATAAAACAGAAATAATATTATATTTTTTACTTAGAAAGTATATAGCTAAAATTAATATTTAAGGTTTTATTTAAAAAATTTAAAAATTAAAATTTTCGCAGACAAATATGCCTGCATAACAAATTAAAGGATAGTTTTCTGATGATATCTTAGCATCTACTAGAGCAATTTTAATAATCTCATCTTCTTCAAGTTCATTATAATGAGCTCCACAACTTATAATTAATCAAGAAAACTTATTAACTTAGTAAATAAAATAGTTTTCCTTGGGTGATCATAGTATTTTTGCTTATAAAATAATTTACTATAGCAAAAATGTCACAAAAATGCTAATAAAAACTATTGGTTTTATTAGATAAACTTGTTCTATGCATAAAATTACATCATATCAGTATTATTTTACTTTATAATTTTAAATTTTAGAAAAAAGATACTTAATTTTGAAATTTGATCAAAAATTTTAAAATTAACTATCTATAGTTTTTTTATAATATCTTAGCATCTAATAGAACAATTTTAATAATTTTACCTCTTTTTGGTTCGTTATAATGAGCTCCACAACTTTTAATTAATCAACAATACTCATTAACTTAGTAAATAAAATAGGTTTCCTTGAGTAATTGTAGTATTTCTATTTATAAAATAATTTACTATTGCAGAAATGCTGCAGAAATGCTAATGAAAACTATTGTTTTTATTAGATAAACTTGTTCTTTGCATAAAAATACATCATATCAGTATTATTTTACTTTATAATTTTAAATTTTAAAAAAAAGATGCTTAATTTTGTAATTTGATCAAAAATTCTAAAATTAAGCATATAGCTTTTTGATGATATTATAGCTTTTACTAGGCCAATTTTAATAATATCAACTTTTTAGGTTCGTCATAATGAGCTCCACAACTTTTAATTAATGAACATAACTTAATAACTTAGTAAATAAAATAGTTTTTCTTGTGTAATAATAGTATTTCTGCTTATAAAATAATTACTATAGCAGAAATGCCACAAAAATGCTAATAAAAACTATTGTTTTTATTAGATGAACTTGTTCTATACATAAAAATACATCATTTTAATATTATTTTATTTTATAATTTTAAATTTTAGAAAAAAGATGCTTAATTTTTAAATTTGATCAAAAATTCTAAAATTAAGCATCTATAGTTGTTTGATGATATTTCAGTATCTACTAGGCCAATTCTAATAATTTACCTCCTTTAGATTCATTATAATGAGCTCTACAACTTTCAATTAATCAAAAAAACTCATTTATTAGTAAATAAACGAGTTTTCCTTAGGTGATCATAGTATGTCTGCTTATAAAATAATTTACTATAGCAGAAATGCTGCAGAAATGCTAATGAAAACTATTGTTTTTATTAAATAAACTTGGTTTATACATAAAAATACATCATATCAGTATTATTTTACTTTATAATTTTAAATTTTAGAAAAAAGTACTTAATTTTGAAATTTGATCAAAAATTTTAAAATTAACTATCTATAGTTTTTTTATAATATCTTAGCATCTAATAGAACAATTTTAATAATTTTACCTCTTTTTGGTTCGTTATAATGAGCTCCACAACTTTTAATTAATCAACAATACTCATTAACTTAGTAAATAAAATAGGTTTCCTTGAGTAATTGTAGTATTTCTATTTATAAAATAATTTACTATTGCAGAAATGCTGCAGAAATGCTAATGAAAACTATTGTTTTTATTAGATAAACTTGTTCTTTGCATAAAAATACATTATATCAGCATTATTTTACTTTATAATATTAAATTTTAGATAGTAAATAAACTAGTTTTCCTTGGGTATTGTAGTATTTCTGCTTATAAAATAATTTTTTATAAAGAAAATGCCAATAAAAACTAGGATTTTTGTTAGGAAAACCACCTTCGACATTTTCTAATCTGGTAATTTTGAACAAACTTAGAACAATATACTAGTTCTTATATAAATATAAATTACTTTGCCTTTATTGATTCAATAATGCATCAAATAAACTTTCTAATCAATAAAGTCAAAAGATGATTTGTATGCAAATAAAAGCTGGTATTTTGTTTAAACTTGTTTGAATTAGCCTGATTGGAAAATGTCGAAAGGTAATTTGTCTAGCAAAGATCCCAACTATTGTTTTTATTAAATTAACTTGTTTTATACATAATAATATATCATATCAGTATTATTTACTTTATAATTTTAAATTTTAGAAAAAAGATACTTAATTTTGAAATTTAATAAAAAATTCTAAAATTAAGCATCTTTTTTTAAAATTTAAAATTATAAAATAAACACATGTTGTTATAATATATTATTATGCATATAATAAGGTTACTTAAAACATAAAGATATAATTAATTAGTATAATTTTGAGGACATATCATTTTTCATAATTTTTATTAATAAAATTATAAAAAATATTATAATCCTTAAAATTTCACTAATTAATTATATCTTTATACTTTAAATAAACTTGTTCTACAATAAAAATATATCATATTGGTATTATTTTACTTTATAATTTTAAATTTTAAAAATAGATACTTAATTTTAGAATTTTTGATCAATAATTCAAAATTAAATATATTTCTAATAAAATTTAAAATTATAAATTAAACATATATCAACTTGGTGTATTTTTATACAAAGTATAAGTCTATATAGAGTATAAAGATATAAATAATTAGTAAATTTTGAGTATTAGAATATTTTTTATAATTTTTATTAATAAAATTATAAAAAATATTATGATCCTCAAAATTTTACTAAGTAAACTTATTCTATGCATAAAAAGACATTAAATTAATATATATTTACTTTATAATTTTAAATTTTTAGAAAAAGATGCTTAATTTTGAATTTTTGATCAAAAATTATAAAATTACGAATCTTGTTTTTAATGGATATCTGTTTGCTATACTAAATTTAATACAATGTACTAAATTTAGTATAGTATTAAAAGTTAAATTTTAAAAAATTGGTATTAATCATATTAAATTAAATTTATCCAACATATAATTCTATATTTATATTTTATTTTAGTATATTTAAAAATTAACTTACTTATCCAAAGTTATATTAAAATATTTAAAAAAAATTTGCTACTAAAAGTGCAACCAAAAAAAGGCTAACTATTTTTAGATATGTATTATTGTAAAACAGGTTTATTTAAGCTATTTAAAAAAATTATTATTTATTTTTTTAATCAAGATTGGATCCAAAACAATTTAAAAATTTATTTTTTTTTAATTTTATTACAAGTTTTTATATACAATAATTTTTTAATATTGTATTAAATTTAGTACAACAAAATTTTAGAACAATACAGCAAGTTTAAAAGTAAGCTATACAAAGTTTTTATTAATAAATAATACTGAAATTATACAAAAAGATAGTCCAATATTCAAATATATTTTAGCAAAATTTGATTAAATTTGATCAAAAAATTAATTCAAAATTAATTTTTTTGAGTGTCTAAATTTAGTACAATAGCCAAACAGATACTCATTAAAATTTAAATTATAAATAACATACTGATTTGATATATTTTTATATAAAAAATAAGTTTACTTTGAGCATAAAAATATAATTAATTAATAAAATTATGAGAATAATATTTTTTATAATTTTATTAATAAAAATTATGAAAAATATTATAATCCTCAAAGTTTTACTAATTAATTATATCTTTATGTTATAAGTAGACTTATTCTATATATAAAATATATCAAATTTGTATGCTTTTATTTTATAATTTTATATTTTGAAAAAAAGATGCTTAATTACAAAGTAAATAAATATTAGGAATTTGTTATAAAGTGCACTGTGCACTCAGTGCACCCGTGGGTAACTCCTGTTATGTTACTAAGCTATTTCACAATTTTACTAGGGTAACCCCTGTTGTGTTACTAAGCAAAATGCTCCCCTCGCAATTTTACCCTAAACACAACTCTAATCCTAACCCTAAATCTAAACCTAAACCTAATTCTAAACCTAACCCTAAAACTAATTCTAAATTTAACTCTAACCCTAACCCAACCCTAACAATAATTTTTATACTAAATTTATAGGGGTGCACTGAGTGCACCGGTGCACTGTTTAGATTTTTTCTAAATATTAATATAGTATATTTTTATATATAGATCAAGTTTACTTAAAGTATGAAAATAATATTAATTAGTAAACATTTGAGAATTATAATATTTTTTATAATTTTATTAATTAAAGTTGTAAAAGAGTATTTACAATCAAAATAGTGATTAAATTGTTAAATTTAGTGCAATGAATTGTGAGATATGAGTATTTTAGTCTTTACAGTTATTTGGTTTCTTTATTTACATTGTATAAAAAAGAAAATATATAGCTGTAAAAACTAAAATACTTATATTTTGTAATCTACTAGATCGATTATTGGCTGCTATTTTAATTGCAAAATACTTCTCTACAACTTTTTTTTTAAGTTTAAAAAAGGTTTATTTAGTAAAGAAAAAGGTTTTTTTTTTAAAATTCTAACTTTAAAACTTTTAAAGATAATAAAAATTATTTAGTGAATATATTTTATTGTTTACTATATTTTGTCATAAATCTGAACATGTTTATGAGGCTTGAACTGAATTTGAACTAAATTTATTTTAAATTCAGTTTCAGGTTTATATTTAAAAATTTTAAGTTTATATTCAATTCATATTCAATAATTTTTTCAAGTTAAAGTTTAGGTTTATAGAACATGAATCTGAACTGAACTGTATCTTAGAACTCTAAATTTAACTACTATTAGATCTGTTATAATAGGCTTTCTAGCTTTTAATTAATTAACAAGACTCATTTATATATAAAAAAAATAGTTTTTTTAAATCATTATATATTTTTGTTTATAATATAAATTACTATAGCGAAATGCTATAATTATCTAAAAAAACTATTTTTTTACAACTATTTTTTTACTAAGTTAATTAGCCTTTTTAATTAATTGAAGATGTAAAACTTATTATAATAAATATAAAAACTATAAGAATATTAAAATTGGTTTAGTAGATACCAAAAATCATTAAAAATCAATAGCTAATTATGTAAAATTTTATATAATCAAATATTTGTTTATATAGAATTTATATACTTGGATAATTATATTTTAATGATATCTTTGTATCTTCTTGACTGATTTTAATAATCTAACTACAATGAGCACTTTAATTTTTAATTTATTGATAAGACATATTAATTTAGTAAAAAAAATAGTTTTATTAAATAATTGTATCATTTTGTTTATAAATAATTTATATAGTGATTTTGTATTATATTATATTTTGCTTATTCCTTAGATAACTAGCAAATTATCATTTAAAATATTAGTTTTAGCTAAATTAGTCAAAAATGTTAATATTGGAGCTAAAAAGCTTTTTTTTTTAATATAATATGCTTGTGTACAATATATTAAATTTCGCGTAGTAGATTTTTTTGCTTTGCTAGTAGTACTACAAATATTTTAAGTATAAATTAATTATCAATTTTTGAAATAAAAATATTTGTAATAAAATTAAACCAAAAGACTTTAGCTATTTGTTTAAATTTATAGAGGTCTACTAAAGCTTTATACCTATAACTTTTTTTATATAGATTAGCTAATAAAAATTATGAAATTTATTTATATAGAGCACCCAAAATTAAAAATTAAAAAATACAAAATATAACTAATAAAATTGTTTAAAAGGCAATTTACTTATATATATATTTTTACTCTAAATATTAAACTAAATTAATTTTATTACTAATTATATTTAAAACTTTAGAATTATATGAGTTTAAGTTTATTTTAGATTATAATTTAGATTCAAGTTTTGTTTATTTTAGATTTTGGATTAAATATAAAATTAATTTTAATCAATTTAAAGTTTAAGTTTAGATTCAAGTTGAATCAAGTATAGAAAAATTTGAATCAAGTTTAGAATCAAGTTTGGATTAAGATATTGGTTAAGTTTGGTTTATTTTTGATTTAAGTTTGGATTTAAATTTGGTTTATTTAAATTAATAATTGGTTAAATTTAGAATTAATTTTTGGTTTATTTTAGATTAAAGTTTAGTTTATTATAGGGTTAATATTTGGTTTATTTTGTATTAATATTTGGTTTATTTTAGAGTTAATTTTTAGGTTAATTTATGTTATTTTAGAGTTAATTTGTAGTTCTTTATTGAGTTAATTTTTGGTTTATTTTAAAGTTACTTTTTGGTTTATTTTAGGATTAAGTTTAGATCAAGTTTAGAATCAAGTTTGAATTATTTTAGGTTCAAGTTTGGATTATTGGATTGAATTAAGTTTAGATTCAAGTTTGAATTATTTAGATTCAAGTTTGAATTATTTATACTTAAATTTAGTTATTTTAGATTTAAGATTGAATTATTTTAGGTCCAAATCTGGTTTATTTTAGATTTAAATTTAGTTAAATTTAATTTCAAGTTTGACTATTTTAAAGTTATTTTTTGGTTTAATTTGGATCAAGATTTTCAAGTTTGGATTATTTAAATTTAAGTTTGTTTATTTGTTAATTGTATACAAAAATTATAATTATAAAAACAATTATTAATTAGTAAACTAGAAATATTTATAATAAAGTTAATACAAGACTAGCAAATAATTTATAGCAATTTTTAACAAATTTAAATTTAATTTAGTTTAAGTTTAGGTTTATTTATAGTTTATATTTAAAATTATATTAAATTTAGTTCGGCTTACATTCAAATATATTATTAAGTTAATTTATAGCATAATTTAAAGTTAATTTATAGTATAATTTAAAGTTAATTTATAGCATAATTTAAAGTTAATTTATAGTATAATTTAAAGATAATATAGTATAATTTAGGGTTTTAAACGCGCAGTCTAAAATCGATTTCATTTTTATTGGAACTCCTCAGTTAGACGTAGCTATGTTTGTAAAGTTGACAAGGTAACCAAGTTCACCAAATAGGCGTCCTTTTTATACTTTATCAAACTATTACAAACTCCTAACCAGGGTTGGGCAATGGACATATCCGGTGATTTTTTACTGGACATTGGACATTTCCAAATTGTCCTATGCAATGACTAGTGTCCGATGAGGCGCAGTTTTAGTTGGCATTATACAATGTCCAGTAATCTTGCATAGGACAATTCGGACAAGTATCTATTGTCCAATGATATTTTTGATAGTAGAATTTCTGAATGGAGTGCACATAGATCATATATTTTTAAATATCATATGCACATACACATCTCAATATGGTATTAACTTTTGAAACCTTTTTTTTTTCGAATATCCACTTCAAGGTAGATATAATTGCTTTTAAAAATGTCTGATAATAAGTCTATTAAAAGAACACTATATTTTATAACAAACCTCCCTTTAACTTGTATACACATATCTTCGTCAAGAAATCCATCTAGCTTCACCATCTAAATAGTTAGGTAAGTATCAGATAAAATAAACAGTATTGTAAAAATATGATCAAACAGTATGCATTTAGCGATCACGATCAGCTCAAAAAGGAGTGGATCGATATATACCAAATAAAAGATGGATCATCAATATGATAATAAT
>QKWP01001046.1:7357-31572 GCA_003550325.1 Gigaspora rosea
GACTCAAAAGAAGAATTCTCACTATCGATTTCGAAAATATTATCAGCATTCATTATGAATTTATTGGTAGAAGTTAAGTTTCAATTTTAAGTTAATTTTGAATTTGAATATTATATTTCAAGCTCTTTTATATTTATTAATCGTATATTAAGAATTTATATTTAGGAATTAATCATGCAGATTTTTAAGGCTATGCTAGTAGATTTTAAGGCTATGTTTTTTACTTTTAAAAAATTCTAATACTTCTTATTTTTTTTCGCGTAAGTCGTATAATTACCCATACCAACCTGCAGAGAATAGATCAGCTAATGATCAAGCAGGTTTATATGATTTTTTAAAATGGCTCGGTTCCAAAACCATGGCTAAGAAGCCGTAATACTAGTTTAAGGTGGCTTAATTCCAAAACATTAAAGTGGCTCTGTTCCAAAACTACGGCTATACTGGCTTGATCATTAGCTTATCCATTCTTAAGTTAAGCTAAAATTGTCAATTAAGATACTAATATTTTAATTCGTGAGAAAAACAAAAGATTTAAAAATTTTTTTTCTGTACAAGTTGTGTATGATTACCCATACTAACATGTAAAGAATGGATCGAATCGGCTAATGATCAAGCAGGTTTTACATGACCATGACTAGTATATTGCTTAAGGTGGCTCTGTTCCAAAACCATGGCTATGCTGGCTTGATTCATTTTAACCCTTAACTCAAGCTAAAATTGTGTGGCAATTCAACCGGGCTACTAAGATTTTAGCAATTTAAAAAACAAGTTAATAGAGCAAGAATCTGATTGAGGTAATTACAATGCAAATATACTCAATGCTGGTTTATACTATATAAAAATATGCTATACTACGTGATCAAGAATTGCTAATAGTGCAGGTATGCTTGAATAAACGCGGTTGCATTAACTATGCTGTTTGCCAAGTAAAATAGAATAGCTTTTGTATATTTTAATGAGGGCAATAAAAAAATTATTTTTTTTATTTATTATAAGTAATTCTATTCTTTACAAATGACGCTCTATATGATTCTACCAGACAATTACTAAATTAAATACAAGTTGTAATTGGCTAAGGATCATGTGATATAGACTTATCGGCTCACGGCTCACGGCTCATATATGATTTCAAAGTTTTAAGCCGAGCTATTTTTAGAGCCGATGCTTTATTAAGAAACCTATAGCCGAGCCGATGATCGGCTCGGCTTAGCCGCTTGGCTTGCGGCTCGGCTCAAGCCGTTTGCATCACTAAGCACCAGGACCCTTAATAGAACATCCCATGTCCAGGTGGGTTGGGGTACCACTGCTGGTTCAGTGTATGCTTTTATACTTTTACCTTTTTTATACTTCCATACTTTTTTAATAATAACCAAGTCAAGTTTCATAGGATTCAAAAAAAATTTTTTTTATTGAATTTGACTTGGTGGTTGTTACGCTCAAAGTTTCAAATTTTGAGTGGAGATATCTTGATAACACTTAGTCAAATTTTGATAAACTTTTTTTTATTTGGATTCTATAAATCCATAGAATTCAAAGGAAAAAAATTTTTATTGAATTTGACTTGGTGGATGTCAAGACATCTTCTCTTAAAGTTTCATAAAATTCAAAACGTTTATCAAAATATAAGCTGTGCCAAATTTTTGCGAAGATATCTTCAAGTCAAATTTGATGAACTTTTTTATTTGAATTCTATAGACTCGCAGAATTCAAAGAAAAAGTTGTTATCTAAATATCTTTGCTCAAATCAAACCTTCTATCAAAATTGAAGCTGCGAGCGAAGATATCTCAACAACCACCAAGTCAAATTCAATAAATAGTTTTTTTCTTTGAATTCTTTGAATTTATAGAATTCAAATAAAAAAGTTCATCAAATTAATCGTCAAGATATCTTTGCTCAAAATCTGTGGCGCAGCTTTTATTTTGATAGATGTTTTTAATTTTTTGAAACTTGAACGAAGATATCTAGATAATCACCAAATCAAATTCAACAACCCTTTTTTTTCTGATCCAAATAAAAAAAAGTTCATCGAATTCGACTTAGTGGTTATTATGATATCTGAAAAAGGTTTGGCGTAACTTCTATTTTGATAGACGTTTTGAATTTTTTGAAACTTTTAGCAAAGATTTCTTGACAGTCACCAAGTCAAATTCAATAAACTTTTTTCTTTGAATCCTATGAATCTATAGAACCCACACAAAAAATGCCCATCGAATTTGACTTGGTGGTTGTTAGGATATCTTAGGATTTACAGGGGGTACGAATAGCAAATTTGAGGGTATGAATAGCAGCCGCAATTTTTTTTAATCATTAGATAGCAAATCGTATGTTATCTTTATTTTGTTAAATATGCTTTTTCTAAAAATTTTCATATGTGCAACTCTTAGTGTGCCATAATACCCGACTCTCCCTTATATATATTTTTTTAAGATAACAATAATATTGTTGAATTAATCCTAAATTATTATGGCCTTATATATATATATATAGTTAATTAATTAATATTAAACCAATGCTTTAAAATATTAAATTACATCATATTTGTTGAAGGGGGATACTATATCGATAATTTTTAACTCTCTGATTTAAAAGATACATGACCATTGAAATGCGTTTGTACATTAATTATAGTAGGTTGTTTTAATTCTGGAGAAACATATCCAGTGAAAAATTTTTCTTGTATTTCATTTGAATTTTCTTCCAGAGACTTTTGCTTCGTTTCTGGAAGTAGGAAAGAAAATAAAAATCCGATAAAGCAAACTAACGCAAATAGTTCTAGTAAATGATCGAGAAATTTATTGGGTCCACCCGTGTCTTTAAGCAATAAAACTCCTAATTGTGACAGGAGTGCACCTGCTTTTCCGCTTGCAGCGGCTATACCGTGGCCTAAGCAGCGATAACGAGTTGGGAATACTTCACCTGGTATGATAAAAGTGGTTGTGTTTGGACCAAAATTTGTAAAGAACTATTATAAAGAATAATAAAAGTTAGTAAAATTGTCGGTATATTGCAATATATTACATATATGACGCTAGAAGTATCCTAATGTTTTTACAGCTGTTTTCAAATTCAGTGACAAATTAAAAATTTTCTAACTCCCGAGATTTCTTTGGTCTCGTCTTAAGAATCACAGAATTCTTCGGAAACTACGTAATATTTCGATTCCGGAGACAACGTCATAAATGATTCTTAAGGCAAATCCAAAGAGATTTTAAGGAACGAACAAATTTTTAATTTCTCCCAAACTTTAAGAAGTTGCAAGCAGCTGATAAAATGTTCGGCTTGTTAATTATGGTGTATCGATTAAGATCTAATATATTATTATCGGCCAAAGTCGAGAGCCATATTCGATCGAATTGACAAGTTTTTGATTTTAGAGTACGTGGCTTGTCGGATCGGAATTCATCGGAGCTAGCCGGCATTAGGTAACAATACCAGAGAAACTATACTAATAACAACATAAGCATCATTGATAAAATTATGTCCGTTGAGTAGAGTAGCATTAAGGCCGTCTCCAAAGTATTTACCGAGCGATCTGATTGGCAGAAAAATTTGATTGAAATTATCAAATCAAAAAAATCCTGGAACTCGACTAGCAAATTTTTTTTCATAGAGCTGTTCTGATTGGCTAAAATTTAAACTCCGCATTTCACACAAAGAAACTATTCGTTTTTCGAGTAACCGCATTAACCACTCAATTATTTGAGCAACATCTCGATCACTAGCTAATCACATTGAGGGAGCTGCTTGAGAACACCCTAAATTAACTTAATGAATGGACTATTTGTTATGGTTGTAAAATTATCATATTTTGCGTAATTTTGGTAATTTTGAAGTAAGTTTCAGTAACTATTTTTCACGTAATTCACGTGATTTGTAATTTCTGAGATCAAAATTTTTGTTGATTAAAGGAGTTACAAATCAATTGATGCAATAATGCTGGCCGAACTTTTGTAAAAGTTGGTAATTTATAACGTGATATGATAGCTACATGAAATTTGATTGACTGAAACTTAAGTAAAATTACATTTAAGACTGTAACTTTCGTAAAACAACCTTAACTATTGCTTGATTGGCCAAATTTACCAATGAAGGCCCATTCCGAGTGAGGATGTTGGTCGATCTGCATTATTAATCCACTTAAGAAAAAAAATTGTGGTATAGAATGGCATAGAAACCCTGGATAACTGTACGAAATCAAATCATTTTAATACCCAGGGTACTAGACTTGACGGATTTATCTATTGATTCAATCGACACGTTTGGGCGCTACGATTTGATTGTTTTTGATAACCAACAATCAATTTTCAAATACATAAAGTTTTTAAAGTTTTTACATGAACGACGGGATGGTCATGTAACATGCATAAGACTATGATTTGAAAATTGATATTGCCGAAATATAGGTTCCAGCATTATAGTAATTTCAAAGTTTTCAACCCAATGTAGAAGCAAAAATTTTGAAAATCAAACTGGTAACTTTTTAAAGTTATCTGCAATTTTTGAAATTTTGTTTCTACAATGAGTTGGACTGTTTACGTGATTGTTGGCGTAGATATACATGAAATAAAGCATACCATTGATATTATAAAGAGTATCACAAATATCCATTGATAAGAGGTGGTAACAATCGCATATGAGAATCCAATGATCAAATAAAGTACTGTCAAAACCGCAAACCCCATTAGCTGAATAAATCTTCTCCCCAATTTATCGATTAGCAGAACAGAACACCAATATCCTGGTATAGTTCCCACTAATGTCACAATTATGTTACCTAAGGCGATATTAAATAAAGTATCATATGGATCGTTGAAACTCAAATAATTTGGTGTCGCATTTTGCATTATTATTCCTTAATTTAAGAATGGTAATAGTTAACTCAATGCACATAGGTTAACGATGAAAATATTTGTACTTCAGTTCTTACCTTGGTTAAAAGAAAGGCCATAGAATGCCACGTCTATGGCGAACCATGAGACGCAGGTACCAAGAAGAATTTTTCCATTTTTCCATTTTCCAAAGTAATCTAATTGATATTTAAAATATAAATCGATGCAACTATTTTTTTTGTTATTTTTATATTATCTTTTTCGGTAATTACCTCGGAAATCCTTCCACGAAGCTTTTGGAGTACCAACCAAATAAAACGCCTCGAATTTATCATTCTTTACATGATTATCGCTGGAAAGAAGAATCTCAATGTTTTTTGCACCTTTTTCAATATTTCCATACACATCCATCGTGTATCGGGGTGATTCCGGGATTGTTAGCCGGAAATATAGAACCACAGTAGCTGGAATCATACCAATTCCAACGATGATTCTAAACAATTCAATGAAATTTTATAATCAAAATATATAAAAACTTAATTTACATAAAATTTCATACCTCCAAACATAGTCAAGATAATGAATTTCCTGTTTAATAGAAGATTCGAAGGCTTTTAATGTAATCATTGTTACCAGACCTGCTGTTAAAATACCGAATCCTTGCATAGCAAAAACCAATGCCATCATTGCACCACGTCTGTTCTTCATTGCAAATTCGCTAGTAATTACTAAAAATAAAAAAATATATATATAAAAAAAAAAGATTTTCTCAATTTATTCATTCAATTTACGGAAATAAATTACCAGCAGAGAGTGGATAATCTCCCCCGACTCCTATACCCAAGATAATACGCCAAAATATAATTCCGGCAAACATGCTCATAGAGAAGGAGTTTGCAGAAAGAGCTAAATTTTTTTTATTTTAGATTTTAATATATACTAATAAAGAAGTGGTTTTCTTGAAGTATTTCTAACCTGTTCCCGCAGTGGCAGCAATCATAATTGAGAGCTCAATTCCATACACCTAATATTAGCATTCACGTAACGTAAAGAACAAAAAAGAAAAAAATGTATAAATTTTCAAATTTGCCGAGTTTGACGATGTTCATATTCAAAGAATTTAAATTTACTTTTTTACGACCATATCTATCAGCCATCCATCCAAACAATACTTGACCAATTATGTTTCCTATAGCAGCAGAAGTTTTTATCCCCGTATCCAAATTTATAGGAACAACGGAATCACTAGAAAAATAGGCATATCCAAGTATGTTCGAAACCAGATTAATGACGAAAAGGTCATATGCACTAGTAAAAAATCCAACGCCTGAAATTATACATGTTCGGAAATGGAACCATTTAATTTTTGTGTCATCAAGATTTGCTAGGGCTTGTCTACGAGATGTATCTAATTGTACTAATACATCAGTATGTATAACATTAGAATACTCTCTACTAGAATATTCTCTATTAGACATATTTATTTAAATTTAACAAGTGTAAATTTAACTATGTGAAACTTCGTTGTATATGTTATATATATATATATTTTTTTCAGTCTCTAAAAGTTTTGTCAAAAGTTGGCTAAGCAAAAATTTCGTTATTTTTCAGTTAAAATTTTCGTCAAAAGTTGGCTAAGTGAAATTTCGTTATTTTTCGGTCTCTAAAAGTATTAACCTTTTCGTAAAAGTTGACTAAGCGAATTTTCTTTATTTCTAGGGCTTTAAAATTTCGTTATAAGCATTACAAAAAAAAATTCTAAAAAACTGGAGTGGTCAGACTATGGAAGTATAACATAGCGTATACTTTAATTGTATGAATTTTTAATTACGTGAGTATATATCCAATATATCAACATTTTTTTTTATTAATTAAATATAATATTTCTAATTTTATATTTATATTTGTGTACATGTCCTTTTGTACTATGATAAGAAATCGCGGTTTGTCACACTATAAAGCATTAGATAATCTTTTTATAATACCAATACAAAAACGTCCAAATGGGTCAATTTTTTAATTGAACTCATTGAGCCATTTATGCTTTTTGTTAAAAGACGAGATTCATTCATATATTAATCTATCTTTCGAAGATGCGAGTAATGAGACCTAAGCGTTATCTAACCTAAAAAATTTCGTTAAAAACTTTTCCGTTTTTAGATTAGGTTATCCGACTACTAAATCATGTTAGAAGATGATAATACTATTACCAAAAGAAAATTTTATGTTAGTGTACAGAAGGTAGTTTTATTGGAATCCACCAGGACGACCACGGGTCACGCGCGATCTACAATTAATTTAGCCAATGGAAAATCGTGTTCAAACGTAACGTAGCACGATCAGTAAAGTTCAAAACAAACTTAAATTTATATAACTGATAAAGAAACTGCTCTTTACGCTATACGTTCTTTATTTAAAACACTAAAATCTGGAACTAACCTTAACTTTATCAAATTTTGATGATCATCACGTGACCCGTAAAATTTGTGGTCGCGCCGTAACCCAGCTTGTGTTACGTGGTTTAGAGGGCTTTACTTATTTGTGCCGGTAATACAACTCCTAAAAGGGTCGCTTAAGTCCATCACGAGATCTTCGTTTCGCACGATCATCCCGACGAAGCAAAAAGAGTAAAAAAAATGCGAGAAATACAAGAAACGAGTGTCTAAACCTTTCTTGGTCCATTAAGAAAAAATGTCAGGGGGACGATTTTACATATAGCAGACAGAGCCTTCTAACTTTAGCCCCTATAGGCTCTAAACTGACCCTAACCTTAACCTTAACGTTAATTTAAATTCATGATGGATCCGGCTTTAAGCGTCCCCCTAAAAAGGCCATTACCAATCAGTGAGTTCGAATTTTGATCAAACTAGTGTTTAAGGTGCACTAATTAAAAATGTTGGGGACGAAACTTTACATATAATGGCAACAGTCGATGACTATAGCTTCTAAAGTTAACCTCCTAACTAGGGTTCGAGGCACGGGTAAAAAATTAGGCATGCCTCTGAGAGCATGCCGTGGGTTGAGGCATGCCCCTCGTGCCTATAGGCATGCCCTTTTTGTATAGAAAAATATCAAACAATTGCTTTCCGTTCTCTATGTTGCTTGACTGTCTACACTTCCGATTTCTTCCAACCATACTAGCCAATCAGATATGACATTTATGTCACATGACTAGGGCATGCCCAACAGCTAAAAGGCATGCCTATAGGCATGCCCCTAAGGCATGCCCAAAAGGCATGCCCGTGCCTCCGTGCCTCGAACCCCTAAATTAGTGGGTTACGCATTTTGTTTATTTAAAAATTTCCATATGGGCGGATCTGCGGATCATCTCAAATTTTTTGACGCACCTAAATTTGACATATATAGATCTTCAATGCGTCAGTCATTTGACAAATATATAGATCTTAAATGCGTCAATCATTTGACAACCAATTAAATTTTCATATAGCTAATATATAAATTTTAACAGTTAAAAAAATAGTAGGTAGATTTCGAATTTATATCAGATATATAAATTATGTTTTTTTAAGTACTGTTATTAAAAACTTTTTCGTAGTACTCAAATAGATTTTTTATTCGCGTTAGACTAACCATTCTCTTCTGTCTTCCTCCCTCACTATATATGCGGAAAACTTTTATAATATCACAGATCATTTCTGAAAAGTTTTTATAATAAACTTCCTCTTCTCTCCTTTCCCCCTTCTTTTGTGGAAGGATGTAACGTAAACCACTAAATTAAATTGGTCTGGCCTTACCGGATTCAGTGAAATCTCAATAGTATTCATTTAGTTTATTTGTGTTAGATGAGTATAAAGATCGTAATTCATTAGTATTTCAAGTTCATGAATATTACCATTATATTATGTCTTATTAATATTATTCTATACGCATTAATTTTGTAGTGAATATAAAAGTACAACTATTAATCAAAGATATTTATTTACCTCAAACTGCCGAATACAAGACCCGGTCTGTTACATTTTACCAATTTTATGGGTTTGAGTCTGATAATTGGGTTTATTCTATTTTAGTTTTTTCTTATTTATATACCCTAGATCTTTTACATTATGGTAGCTTATTTACTTTGTTTGGTTTTTATAAGCTTTAATCGCTAAATATAATCACCATATACAAGACCCAGGTCTCTTACATTCCGCCAATTTTAAAAAACCTATTATAGACCTGGGTCCTGAGAGTTCATGTCATTAAGAAGAAAACTTTGAAGGGTGTGCACGTTTTGCATTTATAATAGGCAATTCAGATATTTGAAAAAACCTATGTTTGATTAATATAGATCCTATGATTTGCATCCGGGTATAATTCTGCTATTATGGAGGGTTTTGTATACGGTGATTTACAGTGCTATTTACTTACTTTAATATGGTAGTGACTTTTATTAATTATGTAAATTAAATTGTAATTTATTAAATTAAATAAAGCGTTCTAAAGTATCTTCTTAGAATTTTTAGTAACTGAAAATTAATAGTGTGAATAATATTGTGATTTCACAAGTATTATATTTATTGTAAAAATGCTCGATTATACAGTACAATAAATCGAAGACCTTAATGGGCAGTATTTATTGATTCTATATAAAATACTGAAAATACACATAACTGGTTATATCAAAAAAGAAATTTTTTGATATATCCAGATGTCGGTTTAACCAGAAACATTTCATATTAAGTACTGTATATTAGGTTTAATTTAAAAAATTCGGGATATCAAGTTGGCTATCTTTTTGTACATTCTAACCAAAATTAATGTTCAAATTTTTCTTTTATTTGTATTAATTAGCTATATACAATAACAGGTAATTATCAACTATTGATAGAGATATTATACTGATATTATGTGGTTTAGTCTCAGATCAATAGACCAAAGACCGATCTAAACTTGAAAAAAATTGGCCAGTACTTTGTTTTAAGACCAAACCGGGTCTGACCTAATTAGACTATACTAAACCAGACCATTAACCTCCTAATTAATAAGATCACTAGCAAATTATATTGTGAGGAATTCTGCTTAACAGTTAAGAATCTCCTTCGATTTAATAAACTCTTCTGTTACGACTAAGAAATGCAAAAATAAATAAAATTAGAATATTGTATAATATGTAATTTTTATTTTTTAGAATAATAATACAAAAGTCATTTCTAACTTAGCTAAATATAATAAATGTTTATTCTTTTACTTCGATAGTATAAGCCCTCAAAAAAAAACTTATAATTAATAACGCGTAAATTTCTTTTATACAATCACAGTAAAACATAAATATTTTTTATACTTGCTCATTACTAATTTAATTCTTATTACTTCTTGAAAATAAGAAATGGGTTTAGGGTAGAAGAAATGGGTTGATATATGTTTTATTGTTTTTTTAGGTGGGGAAATATGTTTGACGCAGATTTTTTTAAATTTCGTCCAATCATCATGTGATTATTTGCAGATCATTAAGGTCTAATTCCGCAGATCAGCGCATATGCCTTTTTTGGGGGTCACTTAAAGCCAGGTCCATCACGAAATCTTTCGTTTCGCACAACCAATCAAAATCGAAAGTTTTTGTTTACACGGATCATCCCGACGAAGCAAAAAAAGTAAAAATGCGAGAAATACAAGAAACGAGTGTCTAAACCTTTCTTGGCCCATTAAGAAAAAATGGCAGGGGGACGATTTTACATATAGGGCCTTCTAATTTTAGCTCCTATAGGCTCTAAACTGACCCTAACCTTAACGTTAATTTAAATTCATGATGGACCCGGCTTTAAGTGTCCCCCTTTTTTGGGTTGTACAGCACTACCGGCACAAATAAGTACCGATTATATGATTACTATAATATGCCGTAACTAGAGGTCGGCTAAAGCACGAGATTACCCAATAGGTAACCCGGATCCGTCCAAACAAAACAAAGCGAGACGACAAAGACAAAAACAGAAAAATATAAAAAAAACGGCTATCTAAATCGGTCTTGGTTCACTAAGTAAAAGTGTCGAACTCCTAACCCTAATATAGATCGATTTTAACAGAAAAATCGCGTAATCTCATGATATATGTGGCTTTAGCTATCCCGTAATTACTAATTAAGCTTTCGTATTGATAATAAACTTTCATATCTGATATAGTAATAATAGGGGGTGCAATATATTGTAACCGTGCAATAAATTATAAAATCCATAATTTTTCCTTTTTGGTACTTTCTCGTCCATTAGCGCCCTTTCTTGTATTAATTCTCAAACTCACCAGACTTTTTGCAGCGTGACACGCTTTCTTAAAAAACGTGTACAAGCTCTTCGTACTGGCTCATGGTTGGAACACAGCATTAGTTTAGAAACTATTAAAAAAAATCTGATTTTTTTATTTTATATTTTTTTTTAAACAATTTTTAGATATTTTTTTTTAAAAAAAATGCTTTTTAAAAGATTTTTTTTCTTTTAAAAAAATGAGTTCTTTTTAAAAAATTTTTTTTTTTAAATTATGTTTTTATTTGCACATTCGCAAATTATTAATTACTGAAATATCTTTACATTATTAACGCTAAATTCAATTGAAAATAAACTTTCCATAACAATAACAGTACAATTAGAGTCACCGGTTCTTGAACGGCTAGCTAAAAAATGGTTCAGCTAAAATACGGCTTGGCTTGTTATAGCCAGCGTGAACTAGTTTTATTGGTGGCTCCTTTTGTGCTATACTTGATATTGGAATTTGATTGGCTAGTACAATTGTTTAGGATATTCCGAAAGTGTTCGTGATCTGAAATGACGTTATATACCCAATACGTATAAATAAAGAAATAATAAAGAAATAATGTATGATGACGAACATTTAGAAAATCATTGATGTTCGTATATGGTTTAAGTGTATACGGAATATTTGTGTAACTTAAAATCATTTAAGTAGAATTAAAATTTATGTTTTAATTAAAAATAACAAAATAATATATCATTATACATTATCTATATTTTTTTTATGCATGCAAATTTATTTTCTATATATTAAATAAATGGTCAATTGAATAAGACTTTTACTAAAACGCACCTATGGTGTTTTGTCACCTATGTTACATTTGAGTGTGCAGTTCACTATGAAAATCAAAACTATATATGGTATCATATAAAATTTTATTAAGACAGATTATTAAATCTGATTAACATTTTATATATAAAAATGGGGCACATTTTTTTAGATGCACAGGCTGTATTCGTTTTTTTTTCTCAAAAACTTCAATCACATTCCTTATGATTGTGAATTTACAGATTCTTTTTTTACATTACATATGGTAGAATTTATTTTTTTCTAAACCATTTTAATTACAGTTTTATTTGGGTGGTCAGGAAAAGTTTTTAAATAAATTAATAGGCTTGATTGGTCAAAATACAAATTTCGCTCTGTAGTTAGTTCATAGGCACTTATTATTAATCTTGGAATTTCACTTTGTGATTTTGTGTTGTTAAAGCTGTACATCTAATTAAACCTGGAGAAGCATGGATCTTTACGAGTCATAAAAATATTGACAAAATGCGATTTACTCGCTATTGTTATACAAAAATCTGATAATTGATTTTTATGATTTTCATAGTGAACTGCATACCCCAAAGTTAGATTATCTCAAAAACTAGCATGCTCTATGCCCCTAAAAACCCTTCCAAACCCAACCCTAAATACTAACTCTAACTCTAGATGATAAAAAATTTTATATACAAACTTATAAAAATTGAGAAAAATCTATAAAAATATAATAAGTGAAAACCACCATAGGCACGTTTTTCACACCTATGTGTACATTATCTCAAAAATTAGCTAATTAATTGTCCCCAACAACCCCTTCCAAACCCTAACCCTAATATGAAAAATTTCGTATTAAAAATTTTTAAAAAACAATAAAACATATTGATAGGTGTAAAACACAAATTGGTGTGTTTTATAATAATTGAATAGGGCTATCGATTTTTTATTAAATAAATGGTTCCATTGATTTTTTATTTTCTATTAAAATAAATGGACTCATATAACCGATTTTATTCCACTTAAAGGCATATCTTTTTAATTTTGTAATCTAAAAATATCTTTAAAAAACAGACTTTGCATTGTTTTAATATCTATAAATGTTAATAATTAAAAACTTATCTCAAAATAAACTTGATTGCTTTAAATTAAGGATGTTATATTGGTCCGGTCTTAGACTAATGGACATCAGTTAGTCTTAAGACCAGGTTGAACCCAAAAAAACTGGTCTGCTCTAAGTCTTAAGACTAGACCAGTCTGGACGATCAAAGTCTTAAGAATAGAAACCATAATAAACCAGACCAGATACCTGGACCAAAATTGAACCAGACTGGACTGCTAACATCCTACTTTAAATATTTAATTATTAAAATATATAATTACTTAGTTGTATAAAATTCTGACCCACCCTAATCCTAACATAAGTCCAGTTTTAATATCCTACTCATGTTATTGTTATGTGCTTTTCTTTTTTTTTTTGATATGTAACTTCTTTTTCTGAATAGATTTAGAATATCATTCTGCGAATTGTATCGTACAATAATTAAAAAAAACTATATTTTTTTTAGTTAGATTATTATTTCGCTTACAAGCGTTAGCGTTAGGGTCTGTGTATTTTACGTTATACCTGATCTTGTTGACCATTTTTAGATTGGTGGCAGGACAAGTAGAGGTTATATTGCTTTTCATTGCAACTCTAATTGGTCAAAATAAGGTTCGACCAATCAGGGTTGCAGATTTTGGATAAAATTTTATATTATTCTACGTTGAATAAACAGATCAGCTATCCGGATAATCCGACTGATATCCGGATAAATTTCGGATTAGTTACTCAGATTACGGGAATTTTATAGGAGGGTTACCAAAATTCCGGGTCATATGCGTCAGATCTAGGTTGGCGTTTAGTTCTAGTTGTTAGCAGATTTTATAGCAAAATTATCAGCTAGGCATTTTTTACTTAATGAATGGATATGATTTCATTAGTAAAAATTTTTTAGGCAAAATTGATCAATTCCGATCCAGTCGACCGTTATTCCCGATGCACTACGACCCGGAATTTTGGTGGCCCCCATGAGTGTATAACGGATAGCGGATATCTAATAATTATTCTAAATGCTAACCGGATTGGAACTTTAGGTAGCTACCGTCAAAGATGCACCAATCAGGTCTAATTATCGAGAACTCTGAATCAGGTGTAACGTTTAAATTCTTATGAAATCATATAATGCGCACTAATAAAAACAATTGCTTGCCTTGGTCATAATCCTAACTTTAACATAGGACTTTATTACTTTAAAATATCTGATATCGGTTGTTTTGATTAGTGTAGATCATCTGATTGGCACGTTTCTTGCTATCGCGCGCTTCTCAAATTAGTGTGACTTAGAGATTGTATCCGAGTAGAAAATATTATATGGTTATAACAAATTACTCGGATAACCAGATAATTTTAACTAGCGGCTACAATCTCTAGTGTGACCCTCATAACCATCACAAAAGAAATCTAAAAATCTTTGCCGATTCCGCAATATTATTATTTCTAGAACTAGTAGTTAGTTTGGTGAAATAATATAATGTAATATCAAAATTGGTTTTTTTTTTGTTAATGAAATTCTGATATTATTTGCCAAACTAACTATCGGTTCTAGTATACTATTAAAGATAATATTGTTGAGTCGAAATATAATAAATATAAAAGAGAATATTGAGAATTTTTTAATTTATAGACATGTTAATTAGATTTATTATAAAAAAGTGAAAGAAACTTTCTTTATAATGGATAATTACTGAAAATGTTATTTGAAAATTTGCTATAGATTTTTTCATTACGGTACTAGCATTATAATATTGTTATCGTATTACTTTTTAATTTTTTTTTTGTTAAAGTGCCTATTTTTGAAACTAAGATTTTATTTAAGTCTTATAAATAAGAATGGTTTTGTAGACTTTTAACAGTTGGTGTATAGATAAAAGTACATAGGATGTGAAATGGGCTGGGTAAAACCAGGGGATTAATGGATCGGGTTGGGCTTGAACTCACTTTAGGCACCCCGGGTTAGACCCGTTAACAACTGGGCCAAGTTTGGCTTTGTAAACATACCTGATTGAACCCAATAATATAATGAAATTTTAAATTAACTAGTAACTAATATGTAATTTCTTTTCTTCAAAATAATGTAAATTCATTTCTCATGGTTATTTCAAACTTGACAAATACAATAATATTGATACAAAGATGTGTATTGTCGCTAGAGGTTGAATTATGTAAAATTGTAGCATATATTATTTCATTTATATGCCAATTAAACATTGTCTTAATACAAAATTCAGAGATATTTGAAGTTTTATTATATTTTATCAGTTATAATTCGTTAGGTTATATTTGGTGGACTTGGGCCGGGCCTAATTTTAAATTAAGCACAATACGGCCCATTCTTTGGGGGTTTATTGGGCTGGGTTTAGTTTATAAATGTTATTTTGGCTTGAGCATGGATTTTTGTCAGGCCCACCCAACCCGGCTCATTTCATATCCTAAAAGTACAACTAGAAAATTGATTTAAGATGATTTGTCAAAAAATTTTTTCTAATAAATCAAAAATTAATTATATGCAGTGATTTCAATAAAAACAGCCCATTTTTACAATTTTTTTTTTTTTTTAAATGTTAATGGTGAGACCTTGCTCTTATCTTTATTAGATTTAATGGAAAGTTTTTACATTTTTACAATTTTTTGAAAATTGAGTTTTTATTAGATTCATATAAATTTTGGCATAATTGACATTTTTCAATTATAAATGAAAGTCGATTTGCATAATAAAAAATCAAAATAATGTAAAAGAAAAATTACATGAGGCTGCAACCTACGTAGCTTACCCACAAAAAATTTTCCGGTCATGTGACTTTTTGTGGCACAAACTAGGCGCAAACCAATTGAATTTTAGGATCAGGTGTAATGTAAAAATTGCGCTTTTTATAATTTTTCATAAAAAATCACCAATAGCTCCGAAGTTTGTCTATGAAATCGTCTACTGCACATTAGCAAAAAAATTCCTTGCAAAATTTTGGTATAAGTAGCACTCTAACCAAGCGTCTAACCCAAACCCTAACCACTCAATTTATTGCTTTAATTCTTTAGCTTTATTTGATTGTTTTGATTGTTTTGATTTTCACATTACACCTGATTTCAAATTTTGATTAGTTTGTGCTACAAAAAAGGCATATGACCGAAAAATTTTTTGTGGGTGAGCTACTATTGTCGCGTAGAGCAACCTACGTAGCTCACCCACAAAAAATTTTTTGGTCATGTGACTTTTTGTGGCGCAAACTAGGCACAAACCAATTGAATTTTAGGATCAAGTGTAACGTAAAAATTGCGCTTTTTACGATTTTTCATAAAAAATCACTAATAACTCCGAAGTTTGTCTATGAAATCGTCTACTGCGCATTAACAAAAAAAATTCCTTGCAAAATTTTGAATAGGTAGCACTCTAACCAAGCGTCTAACCCAAACCCTAACCACTCAATTTATTACTTTAATTCTTTCGCTTTATTCGATTGTTTTGATTGTTTTGATTTTCACATTACACCTGATCTCAAATTTTGATTGGTTTGTGCTACAAAAAAGTCACATGACCAGAAAATTTTTTGTGGGTGAGCTACTATCGTCGCGTAGAGCCAACATATCACGAGATTACCCGATAGTCACCTGTTTACTTTTAACCAATAAAAATCGTGAAATTTGATTAATCCCGGATCAGTTCGAAAATCAAAACAAACGATTAAACTCAATTATCTCAAAATAAAATATATGTAAAAATGGGCTGTTTCTATTGAAATCATCCCATATATTCTTTGTTAAATATACTGTAATAGATCAAATATAAATGATAAGTTTGGGAATTAATTACAAAGTAATTGTATTAATTAATATCTAAGATTTATAATTTCAAAACTAATAAAAAACAAAAAATAAATGATAAATAAAAAAATCAATTATTATAAAACGCACTTATGGTGTTTTACCACCATAGGTAAATTAGATTTGCAAATCTGTGTAACAAAAACAAAAAAATAAATTTTTACAAACCAAAAAATAAAAATAAATTTTAATTACTTTAGGGTTAGAGTAAAGCCTAGATTTTATCGGGGCATTTGTATGTACAAAATTTAGCAAGGAATTTTTTTTATTAGAGCTCCAAAGTTGGTTTCATAAGCAAAATTTAGAGATATGAATGATTTTTTAAAAAAAATAAACAAAAAACGAAATTTTTTGTTACACCTGATCTTGAATTTTGATTGGCTATTCTAATAGTTTTGTGTAACATAATGGAAAACACCATAGGTGCATTTTAGTAAAACTCTAAAAAAATAAAATAAAACAATTATGCTTTAATTTGTAAATCAATATAAACAAATTGACCTGTATTTTTGCACTTTTTTAGCTCTAAAATTAAATAAAGCCTTGTATTTATATATGAATATAAAAAATTCTTTTAGTTTTTACATTTTTTTAGGGCATTAGTTTATGGCCATAACGACACCGTGACCAGCCAATGAAAATCACTCACGTGATAACTATCCGAACCCCAGAAAATTAATTTAGTTTGGATCTGATCATAATTTTTTATAGGTCGAATTCAATCAAAAACAGTTAATTACAAAACAATAATGGATTATATTTTATTAATTACAGCATTATTACATAATGATAATATAGTAAAAATATAATGATTCCATGCCCAGTGCCAATTTCGTGGCTAACAAAAAATAAAAAAATTTTTATACTTTTAAAAACAAATTCACACTCTTATATAATAAAAAAAACATGCTCTTATATTATAAAAAAAAAACTAATTTGCGCTCTTAATAGTAAAAAAAAACAAATTCAGCTTAAAAAAATTCACAGTAAAAAAAAAAAAAAAATACTGAAGTGCTATTTCTAGTGCTAATTCCATATTCTAATGAGGCCTATACAAGAAAAAAAATTATTTTAACTGAACACCAAAAATAAAATAAAGAATATCCAATGCATTTAGAAACTAGAATATCCACAAACGCCAGTACTAAGCAAAAGGTTAAAATATGAAAAGTGAAATTATTACAAACAACAAAAGCTTAAAATTACTAGTACAACCAAAAAGATGAATTGAACTACTATCTAAAATAATAAAAGCCCAGAATCTTTACAAATGATGGCACTAAAAAAACAAAAGCCTAGAATTTTCAATAAAAGCTCAAAAAAAGAAAGTTAAAGAAAGAAAAAACAAAACAAAAAAAAATAAAATACAAATTATCTTAGGGCTGTGTCATTAATCATCTGATTATTTTTTATCAGAGATCTACCCCTCTCACTCTTTCTTAATATATATATAGTTAGGTTCTTATATATAATTTTAACTTTTTTTACCCCCTTCACCCCCTAAAAAATTACCTGATTTTTGTCACTCCCCTTACAAATTTCCAGTTCTACAGTTTTCAATAAAGAAAAAAATCCAACAAAAAAACTATTTATTTCACAAGATCCTGCTACCCATTTAGTTTTAAGCAAACCTACAAAAAAAATTTATTAGCACAAACAAAAAGACAAATTGAAATCACAATACCAAAATAATGAAAGCTCAAATTCTTCAAAATGATAGTACCAAAACAATAAAAGCCTGGAATCTCCAAAATCAATAGCACCAAAATAACAGAAAAAAAATAAAGAAGAAAAAAAAGCAAAAAAAAATAATAAAATAAAGAAAAAATTATCTTACAAGTTTTTGAATCTACAGTTTTTAGTAAAAAAAAATCTAATAACAAATCTACTTGTTTCACAAGATTCCAAATACAAATTAAAACTATAATACTAGAATAATGAAAACCTAAAATCTTCACAAATACAGTAGTAGCAAAATGACAAGAGCCTAGAATCTTCAAAACTAATAGCACTGAAATAATAGAAAAAGAAAGTTAAAAAAAAGAAAAAAAGCAAACCAAAAAAAAAAAATAAAATAAAATAAAATTATTTTACAAGTTCTTAGTTCTACAGTTTTTAGTAAAAAAAAAATCCAACAACAAAACCAAGATCCTACTATTATTCAGGTTTAAACAAAGCAAACCTATGAAAAAAGTATTTATTTAATTAATGATTCGCAAAAGAATGATCTTAGTGTAATGTGATGCAAATCACTATGTAAATCCTATATGTACGGAATGCAGCATTCATCCAAGAAAAACTTTTTATTTTACTAAATTAACGAGCAACGATTAATTGAAAGATGTAGAGCTCAATAAAACGAATCTAATGGTGGTTAGATCATCCACATCGGTATAGTGGATACCGAGATATTGTCAAAAAATGATTGGCCGCCTATATAAAATTACTATGTAAACAGATATAAACAATAGTTTGGAAATTTTATATAGTCGCCCAATCATTTTTTAAAGATATCTTGGCATCTACTAGGTCGATTTGGATGATCTAACCACCATTAAATTCATCACATTGAGCTCTACAATTTTAATAATTAATTGATCTTGCTCGTTAACTTAGTAAAATAAAAAGTTTTTCTTGGACAAACGCTTCATTCTGTATATATAGGATTTATATAGTAATCTGCATCACATTACACTAAGATCATTCTTCTGTTTAGTAGCGAATCATCAATTAAAGAAAAAAAACAAACTAAAAAAAAAAAAAACCTATTTTACAAGTTTCTGGTCCTAATTACAAACAAAGTAAGCCTACTAAAGAAATATTAGTTCAAAAAAAAATAAAACCAAAAAAAGCAAAACAATGCAAAACAAGATCTAGATCAAAAAAAAGATTGATCTAAATCTAGATTGGATCAAGGGCAAACCAACTAATTTTGTAACTATCTTGCTAATCTAAAAAATGATTGGCTTATTATATTAGAATTACTATAGTAATGGATTACTATTGTCTTTTTGCCTTTTTTTAAACTATATTTTAAACAAATTTGCCTAGAATTTTTATATTTATAATTTTTTAAATAAAATAAAATTTTATTAAATATATAGAATATACTTTATTTATAAATTATTTTCTTTAAAATATATTTATAAAATTTATTAAAAAATTTTTTATAATTATTAAGCAATAAAAGTTTAAAGTTTTTATTTTAAAAGTTTTACTATAAAATTTTTCTTTAGATTTTCTTAAATTTTTTTTTTTTGCTTTTTAATAGTTTTACCAATATTTTTATTATAAAAAAGAACACAATAATATATAATAATAATTAAACCCTTTTAGATATTGCATATTTGATATTACTCAGTTACTTCAAGAGCATTTAGATATAGTGATCCTGGTCGATCAAAAATTTTTGACTGACCAAGCTGATAAAATTTTATCAGCTTAGTCCATTTAGCCAAGAAAATTTTAAATAAATCAATTTGATCAAAACCCAATTAGAAGATATCTTAAATTAAACGCTATTTGTAATACCAAAATATATACATGCATGTTTGCAATTATAAGAACATGGCCAATAATCTATATTTTTTTGCCATTTACAACTTTACTTTTTACTATTGGTTTGTCATTGGTATTTGCTAATGCTTTTTTTGTCACTAGTATTGGTGTCACCTTATAGGATAACATTTATCTGTTTGGCTGGTATAAATTAATTTACTGAGTAACTTATTTATACACTTTAGAGTACTTTTTAAGAATATAATATTTTATTAATAAAAAATTACCATAAAAGTTATTCTTAGCTTTTAATAAACATTAATATTTATTGTGAAAAAAAATCTACTTTCTGACTTACTTTTCTTAGAAAACAAAATAAGTTACTATCTATTGGACTGTGTAAAATTATGTTAAAGTATAAAAAAAGTTTTTTATCTAAAACTGCTAATATTATATTAGATTTAAACAAAGTTTTAGTGCTAACCATTTAACTTGAATAGGTCCAAACTCTTTTTAGTAGAATATCTGGATTTCATGTTTAAATTTGGTCAGTTTTTGTAATATTTTGGGTTTGTCAACCATAAATTTAAAGTTTGGTTTATGTCTTGTAGATTCTTTAACAAGTCAAATATTTAGACAATTAAGTATCTAAATATATTTCGACATAGTATTATTTTTTGTTAAAATATCAAAATTCTAAATTTGATCAAATGTTTAGATACTTGATGAAATAAATACTATATAACTAAATAGCCAAATATTTAATTAAATAAATATGATATGAACACAAAATAAATATTATAACTACCGGTAAATGCCTAAATATACCGTATATTCCCGAAAATAAGCAACCCCCTAAAATAAGCAACCCCCTGTTTTTTTTCAAAAATCTCAAAAAACACATTAGCAGTTGCTACATATAAAACTTTTTTTTACTAAGTAAACTTTAAAAGGTTGATTAAGTAAAGTTGTTCAGCGCATAAAAATACACTTTAGTAAAAATTTGGTGTCATTTGGACAACTTTTTATTAGTACGTTTTTAAATTTTTTCAAAAAACTCAATATTTCGAAAATAAGCAACCCCTCATTTTTCGTGTAATTTTTTGGCCAAAAAAGGTTGCTTATTTTCGGGAATATACAGTATGCAATCATTCTTATCCAACACATTTTATGTAATCACTGAATGATTTCTGTATAATTTATTCAGTCACTTCCTAATACAATTTACAAAATTTACTTATCTCTTATAAGGTGAATAAATATTTGCATATTTGTATTAGGAGTGACCAAATAAGTTATACAGAAATTACTTAGTGATTATATTAAACATGTCAGATAACGAAGTTATTAGTCGAGTTTTTAGTAAATGAATAACCAGTTATTGTTGCAGATCATAATTTAAAATGAAATCTATATTTTATACTTAACCTGCTAGCTTTCTAAAACCCATTAATCATTAATACTTGTTTATTATAATTTTTTAAAACTAACCCTAACTCTAAACCCCTAACCCTAAAAAATGCATTCCAAAAAAATTAGTTTTCGAGATTTTATACTATCATTTTATTTTAATCTGAATTTCATTATGATCTGTTATAGTTATTATCTATGACACAACTAATAACTATTATATATACAATTTTTAATACAAATATTCAACTACAACTATAGTTAATTATTTACAATTTAAAAATTATCTATTAATAGTTTAGAATTAACTTTTAAATTAAATTAATATTTTCTGTTTATTTTAAATTATAATTTTAAATAATATTTTTACATTTTGACAATATTTGAACATTTCAACAATATTTAGATATTTGACAAGATTTAAATATTTAATTAGTAATTCGCGAAAGATGGAAAGAATTACTATAGTAATACTATATATACATGTGGGGATATTAAATATAATAAAAACAATTAATACCTATAATCTAGAGCCGGAATTAAAATTTCTCAATTCCTGTCAAGTTAACATCTTTTGTATTGCTAACCAAAACTATAGAGGCAAGTTTTCTCTTTCTAATAGTGGTAAAATCATCAAAATTGGCCTAATATATCAAGAGGTATTCTCATTTTTGTCTTTATGATTATATGAAATTTCTTTGCAGATCTGCAAAGAAATTTCATATAGCCACAAAGACAAAAATAAGAATACCTCTTGATATATTAGGCCAATTTTGATGATTTACCACCATTAGAAAGAGAAAACTTGTCTTTACAGTTTGGTTAGCAATACAAAAGATGTTGGCTTGACAGGAATTGTGAAATTTTAATTCCGGCTCCAGATTATACGTATTAATTGTTTTTATTATTTAATATCCCCATTTCTATATATAGAAATTCTGTACATCTCTCGCGAATCACGAATTAAAATTTTAACAGTATTTTGATATGTTGAATGTCGAAAGTTAAAATATTTTAACAAACTTAAACCAATTTCAACTAATAGCAATAATCGGTAATAAATATCATATTTATACTATTTTATATGTATCTATCTATTTTCTAAATATACATGTTAAATTCTTTTGTGTATATGGAGTTTTTTTAATTTCTGTAATATTAAAATGAGTAGATCTACAAAAATTAACCAATCATATGAATGTTTTTCTATGAAGTGTCGACTTTTTTACTATATACTACAGGCACAATCCATTAAGAGGCCTATAATATTTTGTAGCATGTAAACGAAAATTCTTTAACTTTTGATGCAATAGTCAATTTCTTTATTTCTACTAATTTATCTTATATATTACAAATATCAATATAAGCATTTAATATATTATATCTTAATCTTTTCTAAATCAACACTAACCAGTAATGATAAATGACTTGAAATGACCCAAATGACTCAAATGACTGGTGACCAGTTATTGGGTCATTTCAAAACCAAATGACCTGTTATAGTCATTTGAAATCCCATGATGTGGCTGACCAATCAGAATGTGCATCACGTAGATTATATTTATTTTTTTAAATTTTTTTTTCATTTATAACTATAGTAGCGCGTCGTTCGTAGGTGTCGATATTATCGCTACGTCGTTATGGAGGTTAATTAGGTTGATATTAGTGTTCAAGTTGTAGTCGTGCTGCTGTATTTCGTTTTTTTATTAAGTCTTGATCATTAGTCGTTTAGTCATCACTGGTACTGCCGAGTAGAAGTTGCGTTAGTACTAGTGATTAGAACGTTGTTGGTAAATGAGTAGCTGCTATTGTATTTTGTTTTTGTTCTGTCGCTGATTAAACTGTTGTTGTTAATTAGTCGTTATTGGAGCCGTCGAGTAGGTCGTCGTTTAGACTGATTAGGTGGGTGATTAAGCTGTGGTTGGTGCTATTGTATTTTGTTCTTTATAGGTTATTGATTAAGTTGCATTTGGGGAGTGTCTTTATTAGTACAGGTGATTAGATCGTGTTGTTGGTGATGGTGGTCAGGTCTTGTCCTATGCCGTTGACGCTGGCATAAGATCTTGCTGATTATATGTTGTTGGTGCTGTTGGACTGTATTTTGGTATTGTTGATTCAATTGTCGTTTGCCGCTGTTTTAGAGGGATGGAATTCAAGTGGATTTGAAATTTTCTAGTTAAATTGGGGTTAGGGTACGAGTGTACCTGGGTTTTATATAAAAATTCAGAATCCACTTAAGTTGCATCGGCAAATTTTATATATAGATATATATCGATTACTAACCGGTAAGATATATATCGATTATCAACACCCCAATCAATTACTATCGATAGTGATAGTAATCGATTAATATCCGGTTAATACCCTATCGATTACTATCGATAGTGATAGTAATCGATATATATCCAGTTATATCGAATATGATATCAATTAATAATTATTATATTCACATAATCATGCTTTTTGAACATTTTACAGGTTTTCGCAAGTTTTCGCAATTTAATTATAAATTTTTTTTTATTTATTATTATTATATAATATTTTAATTTATTAA
>QKWP01001046.1:32912-50504 GCA_003550325.1 Gigaspora rosea
GTGGTCAAAACACTGTGTAATCATTAAAGATCTGTTAATCGTTATATATCGTTGTGGTCAAAACACTGTGTAATCATTAAAGATCTGTTAATCGTTATATATTGTTTTAAATAATTCTGATTATAATCGATTTGTAGATATATAACGATTTAATATAGAAAATGATATATATCGATTTAGATATATATTGATTTTTAGCCAGTTAATCGATAGATATTGTTATTTTTTAATCGATATAAAACGATTAACTGTTATATATCGATCAATATCTATATATAAAATTTCCTGATGTTCTGCTCCTGCTTATAACATATATATTGATTGCAATTTACGATATAAATTAGATTTTTTTATTTTATTTTATTTATTTTTTTTTAAAATAAAAACTTCAATTTTTTAATGTATATTGTGCAATAAAATCATTGCATGTGATTGCGAGATATTAAAGTATCAACGGGGTGCAAGTTAAAAATTACATGTGAGAAGCATTACACAAATTTTCATAACCAATAGAATGTTAATTCTATATGTGAAATGACCAATGACTCAAATGACCGTGGTCTGGTCATTTGGTCATGAGTCATTTGCAAATGACCTAAGATTTGAATGACCAAAAATGACCGGTCATTTTGAGGTTATTTGGGGTCATTAAAAAAATTGGCAAATGACCAGGTCATTTACTATCACTGACACTAACACTAACCTTATACTAGCACTAATACTAATTCTAATACTAATACTAAAGCTAAATCTAATACTGATGTTAAGGCTGAATCTAATACTAATATTAAAGCCAAACTTAATACTAATACTAGAACTAAACCTAACACTAATACTAAATACAGTGGTCTTCTAATTAAAGTAAATTAGAATGTGAATTTTTTTATAGTAAATATTAAAGCTAAGAATGAATTTTATAGTGATTTTTTATTAATAAAATGTTACGTTCTTAAAAAGTCTCAAAAGTATATAAACTAGGTTATTAGGAGCTAATAGATATCCAAAGCAAATAATATATATACTATATATACAGTATATAGACTGTTATGTAAACAATATTTATGACCCAAATTTTGGTTCAAAAACCCCGATTTTGGTTCAATTAACCCGATTAGATTAGGTTACCAAAACAAGAATTGTGTAATATTACATAGCATTAGTGGCGTTTAACCAAAATTTATTTTTGCAAAAACAATGCACCGGGCCTTTGTGTAATATAGTGCATATGTTATGTAACCAGTGTATGTACTGTGATTGGACGTTGCTAACAGATATTGTATGGTTTGGCGTAGAAGTAGAGCGTCCTCCGCTATGCTTCGGACAATAAGTTACCAGCCAATTAATTTACACCAGCTAATCAACAGATGTCAGAATGTTATTCTATAAGGCAATACTAATACAGTACTAGCAACAAATGGAGCAGCACTAGTAAACACCAATGACGAACCAATGGTAAAAAAAGCCAATAAGAAAAATAATTAAAATCACAAATATACAAATTATAAATGTTCTTATAGCAATATTTATGTGCGTATTTTGGTATTACAAACATCATTTAATTGATAATCCGCCTGTCAAGTAAAGAATGGCGAAATGTGGCGTACTTCCATCTAAAATTTTTTCATACTAAGTTAACGATACATTCCCACTAATTGAAAGTTGTAGAGCTCGTCGAGGCGCATCTAACAGTGGTTAGATCATCCAAATCGGCCCAGTGGGTGGCAAGATATCATCGAAAAACAATTGGCCGACTATATAAAATCCGTGACAGAAATTACATATGAAAATCACATGATTCGAAATGCGGCGTGCGCCCATCTAAAACTTTTTTTCTTACAATGCTAACGAAACATGTTGATTAATTGAAAGTTGTAGAGCTCGTCAAGACGCATCTAATGGTGGTTAGATCATCCAAATCGGACCAGTGGATAGTGAGATATCGTCGAAAAACGATTGGCCGACTATATAAAATCTCTATGTAAACAATATAAGTTTACATAGAGATTTTATATAGTCGGCCAATAGTTTTTCGACGATATCTCGCCATCCACTAGGCCGATTTGGATGATCTAACCACCATTAGATGCGTCTTGACGAGCTCTACAACTTTCAATTAATCAACATGTTTCGTTAGCATTGTAAGAAAAAAGGTTTTAGATGGGCGCACGCCGCATTTTGGATCATGTGATTTTCATATGTAATTTCCAGCACAGATTTTATATAGTCGGCCAATCGTTTTTCAACGATATCTCGCCATCCACCAGGCCGATTTGGATGATCTAACCACCGTTAGATGCGCCTCGACGAGCTCTACAACTTTCAATTAGTAGATATGTATCGTTAACTTAGTATGAAAAAATTTTAGATGGAAGAACGCTACATTTCGCCATTCTTTACTTGACAGGCGGATTATCAATTAATATATAATTATACAATTCAAAAAAATTAAAATTATTAATATATTCTATTAAATAGAATTACAGTTAGAGTGGTGACAGATGTTACGTAATATTTTAGAGAGAAGGAGGGGTCTCTGAAATCTTATATTAAATATAAAAGTTCATAATAGCCAATCAAATTTCTCTTATGTAGGGGGAATGGGTTAGGGTGTATAGTAAAATTATATTATGTAAAATATGTCACCACTTTTACTAAGTGGTTCCCAGTCAATTTTTTTTTACTTATAAAACTAGCTTTCTGATTTTAGAAAAAATTGACCAACCAAATCAAAAAATCGACTTAGCCAATTTTTTTAATTTTGGCCAGGATTACTATCTAGATATTTTGCTTGAAACTTAGTTATTATATATAAAATTGTATGTAAACCAAAATTTTTTGAAAATAAAAATAGTTAATTTAATAAATTACTAAGTTATAAGAGTTTTTTAAGCAAGAGTATTGAGTAAAGTTTGTATACAAGTAATAAACTGAAGATTTTTTCAACAAACTCAATATACATGTTTTGTAAAGAGAAATCATATTAATCTTCCACTAATCTTTTAGTAATTCCAGTTCATATATTCTTTTTATAAAATACAAGCTAAATATATAAGCTAGATAAGACCCCGAAATATACATAGATAGATCAGATTAATTATAAAATTACTAAAAAAGAAAGAATCTGCAGAAAAAACCTTAAAAAAAAAATTACTATAAATAAAAAAGATCTATATAAAAAACTTCATAAATAACAGATAAGCAAACTCATACCTGACCTATCTATATATATTTCGGAGTCCTAGCTAGGTGCTACGAAAAGTGACCAAATTAACAAAACAAAAGATCTTTAAAAAATTAATTTTTATATTGCAAATTTTATTTTGTATATTAAATAAAAATGATACTAATTTTATTTTAATTTGATTTATATAAAAAAATATCTTTTAAAAAATTTATCAGTTTGGTTCCTTTTTGTAGCACCTAGTCCATATAAAGGTATATAGTAAATATCCAATTTGGTATACTTTTTTGAATGAGTTTTTTGTTATATATAAATTTATAAAAAAAATATATAAAATTATTATAAGTTTTAAAGCTTTGCTAATTCTTCTTCTATATATTAACTTAAAATTAAAATTTTTAAAAATATAGAACAAGAAGAAAAAAAGGTAGTACAAAAATCAAATTAAAATTTTGCTAATTTTGTACAAATCTAAAAAGTAACTTTGCCAAAAACAAAGATTTACTAATTTTAAAATAATAAAAATACAGTCGCCTCTCTTTAATCCGAACCTCTCTAAACTGAACACTATTAAACTCTTTTTAAACCAAACAAAATCTCCTAAAACATTTGTAAATTTTATTATAAAGTTCGGATAAGCCATATATAACTTTTTGAAAACTGAACTTTTTCAAATTTTTACATAGTAAAAAAAGCAGTTCCGGCAGTTCGAATTAGAGAGAGTAGACTATATATAAAACTATGCTTTGAACAACTTTACTTAGAAGACAGAAGTAGGTTATCTTGTAAAAAAAAAAGAAGTTACCTATGTATTAAAGTTAAATTTTTTTGGTTTTTAATATAAAACTTTTTGATATTAGATAACCTACTTTGAGCTTTTAAACAAACTTGTTTAGTATATAATTTTACTTGATATAAGGTTAAACTATACTTTCTTGAACCTTTATTAAATAAAAAAGAAGATTAAAAAAAAGGATTTTTTCTAAAAAATTTTTTAAAAAATTTTTTTCTAACTTTAACAATATTTTTCACTTAGTAAAAGAGTGTTTTAACTTTGTATTAAATAAAATTATATGCCAATCAACTTTGTTTAAAAGCCCAAAATAGGTTATCTAATAAGAAAAAAAAGGTTTATATTGAAAACTAAAAATTTTTAACTTTAGTACATAGGTAACCTATTTTTTTTACAAAGTAAATTACTTTTATCTTTTAAGTAAAGTTGTTTAAAGCATGTTTTACATATATTTATTATTTTAAAATTAGTAAATATTTGTTTTTTGCAAAGTTACTTTTTCGATTTATACAAAATTAGCAAATTTTAATTGGATTTTTTTCTTCACTTGTTCTATATTTCTAAAAATTTAATTTTAAGTTAATATAAAAGAAAAAATAGCAAAGCTTTAATGCTTATAGCAATTTTATATATATTTATATATGATATATTGAATGACTGATAGGCATATATATATGTTTACAAATTATATATATAATCCTTACTAGCTCAAATATTATATATTATTTTTGATTTTTTTTTTTACTTTTTTTTTTACTTTTTGTACTTACAAAGAACTTTTGTTTTTTTTTTATAATATGTTTAAATTACTTGTGATAATTATAAAAATTGTATAATTCAAAAAGATTAAATAATTTGTTATAGATATAAACATATAAATATATATGTAATATTAGATATAGAGAGAAAAGCAAGTGTATATTGGCTATAACAATAAATTTCATAATATTGAGTATTTTTTAGGTATTTATCTAAGTTAAAAATAAATAAAATAGCATTTTAATTGTTAAAATAATAAATAATTAGTTAAAGGAATTGTACTAGCATATATATTAAAACTAATTTGAATTATAGTACTAGATAAATGCACAATATTTTATATCTAGAGCCAATATTTAATATATATACTATATATTATATATATATTTAATATCAATATAGCAATATAAGTTAATTACATATCTGTTATTGTTTTTGTTAATCAGTTGAATGAGATTGGTTGTATATTATATGATGCAGCCAAACAAACAAACATTTGCAGATTAAACCTTACAAAAAATAAAGAGTCATTCATTTTATTCTGAACTAATAAAAAGGTTTTATAAATATATTATTAGTAGGATTGGCAATAGAGCTTAATAAAGACCAATAGAACTATGAATAAAATCAATAGAGCTCTGAATAGAACCAATGGATACTAGTTTTTTGAGCTCTATTTGCACAACTATTGAACTTTATTGGCTTCATTGCCAACTTTAATTATTAGATATATATTATTATATATAACAGATAGTTCTATTTACTAATACTAATAATATATATAAAAATATAAAACATTACTTAAAATATATTGGTCAAACATCTGATATAATAACCAATAAAAAAAAATCAGGTATACTTATTATACTTGGGTCTCTTAATATATATTTACCTATTTGTATATCTAAGTTTTTATATTTTATCCAAATTTACTTTATACTATAAACCCAGATATAATTTATAAAGAGCCTGATATGTAAAAGTTGTTTATATAGCAGTTTATAGTACTTATAGTTTTTAAGCAATTTTTTAAAAACTACTAATTCAAATTGCATAAGTTGTAGTATGTTGAAGCCCAATATTATATTTATTTATAGTAAACCTTTTAGCTTATTTAGATTTGTAATTATTAAGAAAAATATAGCTAGAATTAATATAAATTTACTATATTTAGGGGTCAGTTAAAGTAGAGTAAAATTTAGTTAGTATTAGGGTTACTTTTTAATATAGTTAGAAAGGTATTTATACATAGATATCAAAAATTTAATTTATACAGTATGTAGATCATATATTGAGTTAACTTTGTTTTAACTAGCCTCTATATTTATATTTTTACTATAGGGTGTTAGTTTATAGCAATCCATTGCCATAGTAATCCCACAATCAACCAATTAAAATTGATCATATAAGTCATATGTCTACCAAATTGCAAAAAGCAAATCAGTAAATACATGATTTACAGGACTGATTTTGATTAGTTATTTATTTAAAAAATATCATATAACAAAATGAATAACAAAATCAATCACTACAAATTAAAAAAAAAAGCAAATCTATCCCACTAGAAACAATTACAAAATTTTTTATTTTTTTTAAAAAAAAATTAATGATGTATCATTATATAACTGTTTTAACTTATTTTCATAAATTGGTATTACTGTATTATGATTAGTGTTTGTAGTTGATCATTATTTATCGACTAGACTAAGTTGATATTTTAAAAATCAGCTTAGCCGGCTAAGTCAGAGTCAATCTTTTCAAGCCAAGCTTCAGAAATTATCGAAGATTTTCTCAGATTTTTGTCTCATATTTTATGTTTGTTGATTTTCTTTTCAGAGTTTTTCAGATTTTAATAAGTGAATAGGGTTCGTATTATTTCACTGACAATCACTTCACTGACATAACATTTCACTGACAAATACTTACCGACAAGTTCATTTTACTGACAGTTTGTTTTACCAAAGCTCATTTCACCAACAAGTTTATTTTTAAACAGCATACTAAATTTAGCCCTAATTTTACCTAATTCTACCATGACCCTAACAACAATGACCAGAATTACTTTGGCAGTGAAATGGACTTCAGTGAAATAAACTGTCAGTAAAATGAACTTGTCGGTGAATAATTGTCGGTGAAATGTTATGTCCGTGAAGTGATTGTCAAAATTAATTGCCACTCAATGGATGTAATATAAACCACTGGGCCAGGCTAATTTAATTAGTTATTGTAATTTTTAATATAATAATCTAATATAAAAATCGATTAAGTTGATTTTTTGAAAAATCGGCTGACTAAGCCAGCTAAGTCAATAAAAATCGACTAATGCAAATCGACTACAAACACTAATTATGATATTATAATCTTTATATACTGTATTTGGTACCAACTTCGTATTTTATTTAAAAAAAATTTTTATCAAAAATAATACTTTGCCCAAATTTAATAATTGATTGTACTAAAATAATTTATGACTAAATAGTTCCACACATCTATAACAAAGCCCCTAACAACAGTAAAATCATACAATTTTCAAATCTGAACAGCTTTTTAATTAGTAACAACCTAACTTAATAAATTTTTTATGAAGATGAACCAAAAATGCCAGAAACCTAATAAAAAAAAATATAAAAAAGCACTAAAGCAAAAAAACAAGAAAGTACTAAAGCAAAAATACAAAAAAGCACCAAAGTAGAGATACAAGAAAGCACTAAAGCAAAGATGCAAAAAGGCATTCTACTTACTCAATAAAGGCTTTAACAATAATACCAAAAAAACAAAGTTGTAATAGTGAAGCTCAGTATCTATTTTTTCTGTTATCAAATAAAGTATCTAAAGAAAAAAGACATTAAACCTATAACAAAAAAACAAACTAGTAAAAAAAAACTATTGGTACTTATACAAAAACTGGTCTAACCCTATTTTGTATTTTAGCTTGCAAAAATAATAAAAAAAAAGAATGATAGCTACATGAATGATGAAAGATGCTATTTACTTAAAGGCAACTCAAATACATAACAATATAGCATCTACAACAACTCTATTTTATAACAACACTATTAACAATGATTCTAACAACGTTAGCTTCTAGCTTTAAATGAAAAAATACCTAAAAAAAGAAAGAAATTAGCAGTAGTAAAAAAACAAAAACCACAAAAAAGAAAAATGGCTAGTACTTATTTGATAACTAGACCTAGCCCAGCTCTATTTATTTTACATCTCAGCTCTAGCAAAGTTAAAGTAGTATTTTTGCTTACATAGTATTATTACTAATGCTTTTTTGTCTTTAGAACCAAGTTGAAGTTAATTTCAAATAAAAAACCTAAAAAAAAAAAAGACCTAAAAGAAGAAAAAAAAAAAAAATAATAAAAATAAATTTGTTGATATTTATCTAAAAACAACCAAAGAAATATTAGTATTATATCATAAAATAAAAAAAAAACAAAATAAAAAAATTTAGATTTATTTGTAAAACTAATCCAAATCAAATTCAGTACCCTAGAAACAAGCTATCTATATAATCACCAATTTTAAATATAATTGGCTGATCATATAGGGTTGCTATGGCAATGGGTTGCCATTGTCTTTTTGCCTTTAATATAATAATAATTATTTTTTTTAATAAAATAATATAGCTTTACTAAATTGCACTACTAGTATTTAACGCTACAATAATTTTCACCAATCAAATTTTTTAAATACAGTATAATATAAAGATTAGGCATACCAAAAATTTTGTTGTTTTGCTTCTTTTTTTTAAAAAATAACTTCTAACTCAAAATTTTATTTATAAAAGCACAAAAAAAAACTTCTTGTGAAATTTTACTATATATAATGTCTTACTCTAACCCCTAACTATTAACTCTAATTTATAATGTTTATTAGATTTAATTTTTGTTATTTTTTTTGTTTTATTATTTTGATATATACTGATATTAAGCACTAGTGATTCGATTTAGTATTACTGAAATAATAATAGTTTTTTAAAGATATTTAAAGATTATTTTTATAGAATTTTACTAAAACGCACCTATAGTATTTTATACTATATTATAGTCTGGTGTATAAAGATTTGTACCTCAAATAGCTCTGATTTAAATATTTTTTGTACAAATTAATTTTTGATTTTTTTAATTTAATATACTTATTAGGTTACCGAATTAATAAAAATAAAATTATTTTGATTATTTTATTGATAAAATAAAAAAATTTATTAATAGTAACTATTTTTAACAATATCTATTATATAAGGAGCAATAGTATAAATAAACACTATAAGATAAACGCTATAGATAAACAAATGAAATAAAAATTAAATTTGATTGGTACGGATTTCCAACTCAGATCACCTAATCATCATACTTCCTCATACTGCAGATAGTGTAACTTCATGTAATAGAAATTCTAGCCCCGTACTACAGTACTATCCCTTAGATTGTAGTAGAACACAGGCAAATTTGCCTGCGTTTTTGCACTTTTTTAGCTCTGATTTACTTTTTTAAAATACTAAAATAATTAAATAAAACTTTGTACAATTATATTTGAAAATAAGAATTACTTTTTTGCAAAATTAGTTTTTATATTATAAGAAAATAAATTATAGTTACATATAAGCTGAAAATAGATAATTTTAAGAAAAAATTTTTTTAAAAAATTTTATTACAATTTTTCTGCGATCTTATTTAGTTTTAGTTTTAGAACTATAGTTCTTAAGACAATATTGTAGTTTATATAAAGGATAACAACTTTCATTATTGCAACTTTAATGATTTACTTGTAAAAATTAAGACTTGTATTAGAAGTAAAGATTTTTTTTATAGACGAGAACATATAAAATTTGAAAAAATCTAAAGAAAAATTTTAATAGTAAAAATGCCAATACAAGAACTTTAAACATTTATTATATTAAAGTTTTCTAATGATTTTAAAAAAATTTTATAACAAAGTTACTAAAACAAAACTTAAAGAATATTTTTTACTTAGAAAAGATATGGCTAAAATCAATATTTAAAATTTTATTAAAAATTTTAAAATACGCAGGCAAATTTGCCTGTGTTACAATCTAAGGGATAAAGATCGGTTATGTTTATTTACTCATGTTTTTTTTCAAACCTGTTTATTAAAAAAACCGTGAGTTGCATATTACACCAGATCCTGAGAACGTATTGTCCTCACGTGATCTGCATTTTTCACCTGATCATCATACTTCCCCTAATTTCTGCTACAACAATCCCCAAATTCTGCCTTTTGCAGTACAAGGCGGGCTTGGGCCTAGGTAGCCCAGCCCAATTCCAGACCCAGCTTTTAACCATCCCCTAAAATTATAATTCCGTAACTCCCCAGAGACGCCCGTAATCTACATTAATTTATTGTCAAATTCTCGATATCATTGCGAAGTCTGTGTGTTGATTAAGAAAAATTCTATTGTTTTCTGTGAATCACAGAAAATCATCTGCCCTGGGCGAGAACCATGAATGGTTATAGAACAGGTAGAAATTTTGCATATTGTAAAAATCCCGTGTTTAAACAAATTAATTAATTTAACAATTTTTGAATTAATATTAAAATACGAATCAATCTGAGATTTAACGACATTAGTTTAGGGATAGACAACGTAATTACCATTACATATACTACATAGTATATATAAAAATTGACCACCTCTAATTTACTTAATTTCAAAAAAGATATCTGGATTCGACACTGTAATAACGATGATGTAGCTCTGAGCTAAAAGAGTTCAATTGATTTTTTTTTTTTAGAAATGGCTAAAGCTCAATATATTAAATTAATTAAGGTGTATTGAAAATTTTTGCATTTAGCACATGATTACACATAATCTCAAACAAAATGTGTAATATAAAATTACGAAAAGAGTCGTGTTTACAAAACTGTCTTTTGCGCTAAACAAAAATTCTCTGCAAAATTTTAGTATAAGGCTACACAAAGTTAATTTTTCATTTTGCATAACCTGCTGACCTTTTTTTTAAATTTCAATCACGCCAATTATTCTATTTTTGCTAATTAATTTTTTCTCGGTCTGAAATTACCTGATAGAACTGAAAAAAACATATAAAATTTTCAGGGTGTGAACATGAGCATATTAATTTACAGTAGATTAAAAAAAAAAAAAATCTGACCAGCCAACTGAAATTTTGGAACACCATGTTATTTTTCTTATTAAATTTTTAAACATTCAACCGTTATTTGAAATTTCAAATCTGATAATTTATGAAATTTATGTTTCATACAATCAATACTGCATCCAATAGGTAAATTGATAAACCCGATATTACTCAATCTTTAATTCTGGCGCTCTTGAAGCCTAATGTCTAATGTCTTCCTTATCTGGTTAGTAAAATATCAATAACAGAAACTGCTCCGATTACAATTCTGACTATTAAAACTACAAGAATAATTCATAATAAGTGATAACGATTCATTTTTATGCGCAGATTATGCTCTATTAATTATGCGAAATCATCTTGATATGTGAATATAGCTGTCGCATATGCTTCTGCGGTAAAATCTGAATTATGCACATATTATAGTATCGCTATCCGCGGTATCCCTACTTTCTCATACTGCAGATGGTGTAACTTCATGTATCAAAAATTTTAGCCCCGTATGATCACAAAATTGTTAATAAGATCCTCACGTGATCTGCATTTTAAGGTCCAACTAGGCCCTATATATGCATTTTTTGTTTACCTTATGTTAAGTGCACTACGCATTTATGCTTTCACAATTTTTACTTAAAAATTGTTATTCGCAACAGTGTATCATTAGTTAATTTATTAGTTAAATCGGAATAAAATTAAATAATTTTCCTTCTTAACACATTATTAATTGAAGAACAGCAAGGATGTACATGTAAACGTGAAATGCAAACACGTACGTCTGAACCTAATAAAAGAGCCTTTGCTTAACAGAAAAGAATACGTGAAAGGTTAGAGAACATGGTAAGCCAAGAAGACCTTTCTCACCAAGAAATAGAGCATGAGCAAAGTCAATCATGTGAACATGAAATGCAAACATATATACCTGTACCGAATAGAAGAGCCTTGGCTCAACAAGAAAGAAGAAAACGTGAAAGACTGGAAAATATTGCAAACCAAGGTTCAACTTCTCACCAAGAAATTGAACCTGGGCAAAGTGAATGAGCAAACCAAACATATACACCTGTACCAAATAGAAGAGCCTTGGCTCAACAGGAAAGAAGATAACGTAAAAGATTAGAAAACATGATAAACCAGCGTACTTTTTCTCTTCAAGAATTAGAGCAGGGACAATTGGAAAATTCAGTAAATTAAAGAGCAGTTTCCCAACAAAAAAGACGACGACGTGAAGCAACTGAAAATTCTGTAAACAGGAGGTCTATTTCTCAACAATTAAGAAAAGAAAATGAACGAAATAAAAGAGCATGCACTATACCAAATTCAGAATTATCTAATGTACGGCATGATCTTGGATCTATGAATATAGCATGTCGTTTTTGTAGTGCACTCTATTGGTTGGATGAACATGTTACTGTCTCCTCAAAAATTAATCCAAAGTTTGGAACTTGCTGTAGTCATAGAAAAGTAATTATTCCTCTTCTTCGAGAACCACCACCCTTTTTGCGACAGCTTTTTGAAGGAGATAATGATCAATATAAAGAATTTTTTACCAATATATGACAGTACAATGCAGCTCATACTTTCACTTCTCTAGGGGTAGAAATTGATCTAACTGTTCTTAGCGGACGTTCATTTTACTGTTTTCATATTCATAGTGAACTACGACACAGATCAGGTTCACTTCTTCCTGAAGCTAACAGTGATGCAATTTATGCCCAACTTAATATATATGATCCAGATATTGTACATCAAATTAGAATGGGGAGAAACAGAAATTTACGGGCTCAAACAATGTGGGAATTACAGGAAATTCTGCGAGAACACCATGCATTCTATCCTAAATATCAGCAAGCTTATGAAATTCTATCACAAGAAAGTAATGAAATTACTCCTGGAACTGACTTATCTGTTCTGCTTCATTTTAATACTGCAACAGACAGGCGTCGCTATAATCTTCCTTCATCAAGTGAAGTAGCAGTAATTCTACCAGGTAATGAATTGGCACCTGAGGCAATGCGTGATATAATTCTTCGATTACGTGGAGGTTCACTAGAGCGCCTTCATGAAGGGCATCCTGCGTATTTACCACTTCATTATGTGCTTTTTTTTCTATTTGGAGATCTTGGTTGGCATGCAGAATTATAGCAAACGTTAATCAATGATTTTGGGCAGCCACTCGATGATCAAAGTGAAGCTCCAAGACTTACACAAATGGTGTTTTATTCATTTCGCCTTTTTTCTCGATCTACAGAATTCTCATTGATTCTTCGGGGTGGCAAATTATTTCAAGAATTCATAGTAGATGGCAGCAACTGAACAAAATCGCTTAAGATATTTACGTATGAACCAACCTATATTAAGAGCAGATGCATATCAGGGGCTTGCAGAAGCAGTTGAAAATATAGCAAATGACGAACTTAATTTGAATAATCTTGGACATCGTGTTATTCTACTCTCTACATATATTGGAAGTGCACGGTATATGTTCGAAATTTTTCAAGATTCTATGGCAATTACCTGTTTTTACCATCATTCAGATATTTTTGGAACTATGACAGCCAATCCAAGTTGGCCTAAAATCGTTAATGAATTATTACTAGGGCAATTAGCAGTAGACAGACCCGATTTAGTAGCACGCGTATTTGAACTTAAACGCCATGCACTGCTTCATGATATTAAATCAAAAAATATTTTTGGCAAAGTAGTGGCCTACGTATATACAATAGAATTTCAAAAACATGGCCTCTCTCATATGCACTTTTTAATTTTTTTGCATAATGATAATAGAATCAAAGATCCTGTTGATGTTAATCGTATTGTCTATGCTGAGATTCTCGACCAGAAAGCTGATCCAATGCTATTTGAAACCATACTACGTTGTATGATTCACGGGCCATGTGGAGCATGTAATCCTGAGGCTTCATATATGGAGAATAATATATGCCAAAAGAAGTATCCTAAAGATTTTCATAATACTACATCAATGGCTTCTGATGGATATCCCATTATGCAAGAAGAAATAATGGTCGTAGCTTTAATATTGGTGACAAAATTATTAATAACAGAGATGTGGTACCATACAACCCTTATCTTAGTCAAAAATATAATTGTCATATAAATATTGAAGCTTGTGCTTCAATTCGGGTATATATTTAATCTAAAAATACATATTCCAAATGCCTATATTTTTTAACATTTTTTTCTACTCATCTACTATTTAGGCCGTTAAATATATCCACAAGTACATCTATAAAGGCCATGACCGAACCACAATGCAATTTGGACGTGAGCCTGATGAAATTAAACAATATCTCGATGCGAGGTACATTGGTGCACCAGAGGCAGCTTGGAGATTACTTGGTATGCGCTTACATACTGAAGTACCAAATATCGTAAGATTAGCTTTGCACTTACCAGGAATGCATAAAGTTGTTTTTGATACAAATGATGAGGCTGCAGACATTCTTGCTCGTACAGATTATCAAAAAACAACTCTTACTGCTTTCTTTGAGACCTGCACTAATTTAGAGTTTGCTCGCCAATTTACATACCAAGAATTTCCTCAACATTTTGTATGGAACAAACGAGCAAACTGTGGACGATTCGAAAATCAGGTTTTGCCATTGGTTGATTGTACTTTGCAGATCCTTCTGCTGGAGAACATTACTATCTTAGACTTTTGTTTACTGTTGTTCGTGGTCCACAATTATTTGACCATTTAAAGACAGTTAACAATATTCAGCATCCAACATTCAAAAGTGCTTGCATAGCCCTTGGTCTATTAGAAGATAATAGTGAATGAGAACATTGCTTACGGGAAGCTTCGATTATTTGCAGTGGGTTACAGTTGAGAGAACTTTTTGCAATGATTCTTCTACGATGTACTCCAACTTATCCAGAAAAATTATGGCTAAGCTTTCGTACTAACATTTGTGATGATCTTAGTTATCATTTACGAAACATATATGCTATTGAAGAACCAACTGAGAACCAAATATTTGACTATGGTCTTTTTCTTATTGATAAAATCCTTCAAAAGTCAAATCGATCACTTACTAACTATCCCAAATGCCTTTTTGGGAGTGCAATTGGACTTTTTATCATAGAAATCATCTTATTAATGAACAATTTATATGGGACCGTAATTAGGGTTCCGCAATTTGATTTGATCTTCAAATATTTGAATCAAATATTTGATCAAATTCAAATTCAAATTTGACTATATTTGATTTGATCAAATTCAAATATATTCAAATTTGATTTAATTTGACAAATATTTGATTTTATTTGAAAATTACTATTAAAAATTCAAATTCAAATATTTGAATCAAATCAAATTCAAATTAGGGTTAATTTGATTTGTCAAATTCAAATTGATCCAATATTTGATTTGATTTGAATTTGAGGAACCCTAACCGTAATGAACTTTGATCATCTGCTAATGAACGAATCTCCAAATTTAATAATGATCAGCAAGCTGCATTCTACAATATTTTAAATTCTGTTTCAAATGAAAATAGAAAATTATTTTTTCTGAATGGTTCTGCTAGAACTGGAAAAACCTTTGTTTATAATACTTTAGCCATGCTACTGCACAGTGAAGGCAAAATAGTAATCTGCGTTGCATCTTCAGGTATTGCAGCTCTTTTATTATTTGGCGGACGTACTGCACACTCTATCTTTAGAATTCCAATTGAAGTTAATCAAGATTCTGTGTGCCCAATTGAAAAAGATTCTGAACTTGCTGAATTATTCTGTCAGACCGAACTAATATTTTGGGATGAAGCACCTATGCAGCATAGGTATAGTCCCGAAGCTGTTGACCGCACTTTACGTGATATTCGTGATGACAATCGCCTATTTGGAGGAGCAATCGTTGTTTTCGGTGGTGATTTCTGGCAGATCTTGCCCATTGTTGTCAAAGGATCAAGAGAGCAAATAGTGCAGCTTCACTTCAACGATCTCATCTTTGAAGTCATGTAAACATACTTACCTTACAAAAAAACATGCGATTGGTAACAAAAACAGACGAAAATAGCCACTTTGCTAATTGGCTTTTAGAGGTATGCATATTGGTGGCAAATAGCTTTTTACAGGCACCTGTACCCTGTTTATAGCTATGACTTCCTGGTTTAGGGCCAGTATTGGTAAAGTTAAAATATTAGGAATTGATTATTATTGAAATCTTATAAACCTAGCTCTTATTATTATTATTTATAATTTACTTTTATAGGTTGGGAATGGAAACTTCACATCCGAGCAGAATAACATGATTGCACTGCCTGCATATATGAAAGTTGGTCCCAATATTCAATCTCTTATCGACACTATTTATCCTAATATACAAATAGGAGCGCCTAATGATGATTATCTAAGAGATAGAATGATTCTATCTGCTCGCAATAATGATGTTCGAGATATCAACTGTGATGTTCTTAATATGTTCCCTGAAAAAAAGTATACGTATTTAAGTGCGGATAAAGCCATAATTGAGGATAGTGCTGACAACCACAACGTATACCCCACTGAGTATTTGAACACACTTAATCCATCTGGAATGCCACTTGCTAAACTTGAACTAAAGATTGGTTGCCCTATTAAACTGCTTCGAAACCTAGCTCCACATTAGGGACTTTGCAATAGCTCTCGCTTAGTTGTTAATCGCTTAACTGATTACATTATCGAAGCCCGTATTTTTTGTGGAGAACATGCAGAAAAAACAGTTTTTATTCCCTGTATTACTTTATTACCATCATCGACAAACTTACTATTTATCTTTAAGCGAAGACAATTCCCTATTCATAATGCATTTGCTATAACAATAAATAAGTCACAAGGGCAATCTTTAATGCATGTTGGGTTGGATCTTCAAACTGCTGTTTTTACACATGAGCAACTTTATGTAGCACTATCCCGGTGTACTTCTTCATGCTTAATCAAAGTTCTTCTTCCACAAGAAAATGAAGACTGTACTACTATAAATATTGTTTACCCAGAAATTCTGTTGTAAAATTATATGAAATTTAGCTTGACCTAATTTACACATTAATGAATTAAATCAAACTAATTATTTACATACATATCATTAAGTAATGCACATTTTTACAATAGTAATAACTGCTTCTTGAGATTAAGTTTTAAGTCTATTCACTTACTATTTGTAACTAATTAAGTGAAAGCATATTAAAAGAATGTTGTTAGTTAAAATATACAAGTTATCGAAAATTACTGTTTTTTGTGGAATGCATTTTTAGCATTTTTATATAAAGTTTATCAGAAAATTTTATACATAGATATTGATTGATATATAGCACTTAATCGTTTTATATCGATTATATAATATCGTTATATATCGATTAAAATATCGTTATATATCGATTAATTGGATAAAATCAATATATATCTATAATCGATATATATCATAATATCGTTATATATCGATTAAATTGGATAAAAATCGATATATATCTATAATCGATATATATTATTTTTTTATATTAAATCATTAGATATATATAAATCGATTATAATCGTAATTACTTGAAACGATATATAACGATTAACAGATCTTTAACGATTACACAGTGTTTTGACCACAACGATATATAACGATCAACAGATCTTTAACGATTACACAGTGTTTTGACCACAACAATATATAACGATTAACAGATCTTTAATGATTACACAGTATTTTGATCACGTTACAAAAATTTCATTCCAAATCACCAGGTAAAAAAAAA
>QKWP01001046.1:51787-126869 GCA_003550325.1 Gigaspora rosea
TTTATTTTTTTTTATTTTTTTTATAATAATATATAATATATATAATATTTAAAATATAATATATAATAAAAAAAAAATTTATATTAAGAGTATTACTAATTTTCACTGGGGGAAATTACCAGTTACATAGCAATATCTTTTATACTAACTCAATCATTATAATTACGGAATTATTAAAACATCGCACAATGAATCTAACTAGATCGTCATAATTATGGAATTATTAAAACATTGTATAACAAATTTAAGTTATTTAAACCTTATAACTTTACACTAAACTAAAGTATCGTTACATATCAATTCCAATCAATTCCAATTTTAACAAGACATCTTTCGCCAAAACAATAAAAAACACACTACAAAGCTACGCTCTGCCTGTCGGCTTCACTTCGCTTTAATACTAATGCATACACTAGACTACAATATTTTGAATAAACACCCTAACTCTAATATCTATAAAAACGTTTACTATCTAAATACACCAACGAAACCCAATACACAAGCCCGTCTACGTCAAAAAAAACCACTACTAATTACTGAAAAAACAACACCAAAAATCAGAAAAGACACCATTAACGAAACAATACAACACTAATCAACAACAGCTCCAGAAAATGGCGTTACTAGTGAAACAATAGAATGTATAACAAGCAACGGCACAGTATAACGAAGGTAAATACTAGCAAACGGTGAAAAATGATAGCCTAAGAACGCGACATACAACACTAAAAACGACTGGTTAATACTATAAAAGAGAACAAGTAATATAAAAAAAAAGGAACTCCAATCAGTGTTAAAGATTTGATGTTCTCAGTGTTCTGAGGAACCTTTAAAAAAATTTAGGAACATTAAATTTGGAATTTATGTTCCCTGTTAGGAACAAAATGGAAACATAAAAGTTATAATTTTTGTTCTCTATAGAGATAGTTTTTTTGCATAAAAAAGAGAAAAAAAAAGAGTGAAAGTTGAGAGTGTGTGTGAGAGAGTGAGAAAAAGTGTAAGAGAGTGAGAGAGTGTGTGAGAGAGTGTGAGAGAGTGAGAAAGAGAGAGTGAGAGTAAGAGAGAGTAAGAAAGAGTGAGAGAAGTGAGTGTGAGTGAGTGTAAGTGAGTGAGTGTGAGAGAGAGAAAGTGAGAGTGAGAGTGAGTGAGAGTGAGAGTGAGAGAGTGAGTAAAAGAGAGTGTGAGAGAGAGAGAGAGAGAGAGAGAGAAAAAGAGAGAGAGAGAAAGAGAGAGAGAGAAAGAGAGAGAGAAAAAAATTTAGTTATAGGAAAATTAAAAATTTTTTGGGAACATTAATTTATTATTTTATGTTCCCAAAGAACAAAAAAAAATTTCAAATCTTTTTCACTGACCCCAATACTTATAAGTGCGATACCAGTACACGAACATGAAATCAACATCAGATAATTGCACCAGCAAACGACAAAACAACGACAACCTAAAAACAGGACATATAATACTAAACGAAAAAACAATATTAGTTAGTACTGTAAAAGTAAAATGCACAAAGAAACCCCAATATTTATAAACGATGGCACCAGTATATGACGAAACAACAAATGACGAAACGATGAGACGACGACAACCTAATGATGCGCTATAATGCTAAAATAAATACTTGTTAATGCTGTAACCAAAGGAAGAAAAAGTAACATGGAAAAAGAAAAACAATATCGAATAATAAAAAAATAAAAAAACTAGTTAGAAAAGAGAAAAAATGCAATAAACAAAAAAAAATTTAATACTTATATGCAAATCATGTGTAACTGGTGATTTTACCTCTGGTTAATCGTAGTTATTTTCTTATATTAAATAGCGAAAACTTGTGAATATTGTATATTTAATAAATTAAAATATTATATAATAACAATAAATAAATAAAAATTTATAATTAAATTGTGAAAACTTGCGAAAACCTGTAAAATATTCAAAAAGCATGATTATGTGAATATAATAATTATTAATTGATATTATATCAGATATATATCTATTAATATCGATATATATCGTCATATATCGATTACTATCACTATCAATTATAATCGATATATCGATATATATCGATACCCATCACCCCCTGCCGATTACTATCAATAGTGATAATAATCAATATATCGATATATATCGATTACTATCACTATCGATAGTAATCGATATATCGATATATATCGATTACTATCACTATCGATAGTAATCAGCAGGGGTGATGGGTATCGATATATATCTTACCAGTTAGTAATTGAAATATATCTATATATAAAATTTGCAGATGTTAGTAACATTTTAAAGTTATGCATTTTTAATAAACATATTAATGTGACAAAATCAACTTGCTCATCACTTCACAAAAATAACATCTAGGTTGAATAACAAAAGTGATGTGGGACAAGCAGTGTGGCTAAGGCTAAAACAGGTGCAGTTGAATTGTAAGAGCACAACATGTATACTAGGTTTAAAGAAAGAAAGAATAGAGAAATGCAAAGTTAAAAATAATTTAGCCTGCAAAATTGTGCTCGAAGCAAAAAAGCTAAATACTAGCTTCAGATCAGAAGAGTTAGAAGCGAAATATAAAATAGAAGGAACAGGGACGGAGATTGTCAGTCTAGTTAAGGAAGAAGACTTGCAGAGTTTTCTTAAAGAAAAAAAGTTAAACATCTTTCTGCTAGAGCAAGTTTTGGATTCAAAAAGTAAGAGAATGCTTATATGGAAGCAGGTTAGACAAATAAGAGGCGTGCCGGCAAAAAGAAGAGCACCCAAATGGTATACAAACCTTGAAGTAAGCATTCTAGAAGACTTGTATAGCAAGAAACTAAGAGCTCCACAAGAAAAAGAAAACTTCTTACATATAAAAGCCAATTTGGAAACAATTAGTGAAACAAGCGAAAACGGGAATGGCTAGTTTTTGGAAGAAGAAGTAATGAAACGGAGCTAGAAAGGATCACGAGCAAAAAGACCCCACAGGAGTTTCTCATAGAACATTGAAGAAAGGACTCAGTGAACAAGCAAGGCTTAGCTATAATTAAGCAGTGTGGGGCTACGAACTAAAAAACGAAGAAGCTAAGCCGGGCTCTGCATGTCAAGCAAGTATAAAGGTCCAGGGTAAAAAGAGGGTACTTAACAAAAAGTGGTTGGAGAAGGCAGAGGTCTCTAACAAAAAATGTAAAAAGCTAAGTTTTCCCTGGGAGAATGTAGTAAAAAAATACCCTGAGACTATAGAGATAGAAGAACAAAGTTTAGTAGAGATACCTATAAGCACCGTTAATGAAGAGTACATGAAAGCTAGTATCATGAGACAAGAAGTAATAAGAGAACTAGAAAAGGTGGCAGAGAGGATAAACTCATGGAAGACGATAAAGGCTTTTACGGATGGGTCTCTAACTAACTTCAAAGGAGAAGGAACTCAAATGGGTGTAGGATGGGTGGCACTTAATGAAGCTGCTGATCATGATAGACAGAGTAAAGAAACGTTCTGCTGTAAATTAGAAAAATGGCAATAATCAACTCGGGCGGAGTTAGGAGCAATATGGACGTTACTATTAGTAGCCCCAGAGGAGTCAAAGGTGCAAATATATACCGACAGTCTTGCAGCAATACAGGCGATCAAGAAGACAGAAAAGCTTAAAAAGTTAAGAAGCTGTCTTAAGATGCAGAATGCAAGCCTGCTCTGGCAAATCTCTTGAGTACGAAAAATCAAGAAGCTGTCAGTAGAGTTGCACAAAGTCAAGGGGCATAGTGGTATTGCAGAAAATGAAAAAGCAAACAAACTTGCAAAAAATGGGGCCAGAAGCAGTAGTGTCATAAGTATCAAGTGGCCCTGGACCAAGATTCAGCAAGTAGTTCCATATTGGAAGTACTTCATAATTGATAGCCCGATTAGGAAGTTCATAAACCAAATAGCAGCAGCAATACAAGATGCGGAATGGGTAGAACTAAAGAGGTTTGAAGAAAGGAACTTTGAAAAAGAGGAGGGTAATATAGATTGGAAAGAGACATGGCGGTTTTTAGGAAGGTTTAAAGGAAGGAGATGTACAGATGAAAGGAAAAATAAGGAATGGATTTTTAGAACAAAGTGCCTTAATGGTCTTTTGGCGACGATGTCGGAGCTTAGAGTAAGAAGGCCGGACCTATACAAAACGGACATTTGTGCGACCTGTCAGCAGGAGCCAGAAACGTTAGAACACCTGTCAAGATGTGTGGACTATCAGAAAATTTGGAGAATGATAGAAGAAGAAACATGCGAAGAGGTGAAAAAAATACTTCAGGAAGATTCCAGTACGTCTGCAGAATTAGCGATACAGGAATTGGAAAGAAGGATTTTTGGCAAAGGGGAGGAAGAGAAAAAAGTCACAAGAAACCAGTTAATTCAAGGACTTATATCTCGGAGTTGGAAGAAAAAGGTGGAAAGTCTAATAAAGAACAAAGCCGGGACAAGAAGAACTTTGGATACAATTATTGAGACTGTCAACGTGAGGTTTCGGCAGCATATTTGGAACTTCAGATGTGAATTTCAAAATGACTGGGAAAAAGTAGAGGGGATAGCTACCTCAACGAAAAGAAAAAGCTGAAGCAAAAGCAAGAACAAGAGTAGAGAAAAAAAAGAAAACACCACTCCAAATAGCGAAACCAGTCAAATCGCAAAGCATAGTCTAAAGAAAAAGAAAGACTGGAAAAATGGAGCGAGAGTTTTAGCAGAATCAAATATAAACAATTTAATCCTAGAGGGAACCAAGCCAACTTGGTCTTCATGGGTTAAGTTTAAATATTTAGATTCGGAAGCATTTGGCAAATCTGATATAGCAAGCGATTGCCAGCCAGTGACAGAAGGAAACATATTCTCAGTAAGTTGAGAATCCTAATCGAGGCGAATAATCGCTAGGCGGATCACACCTGGACATAATGCTGGGTAAGCTTTCTGTTAGAATAGTATTACAATATATATATAAACATTAGTTTTTTATATATAATAAAGTCTATAGACACAGAAGGCAGGATTGCCGAATTTAAAAAAAAATAAACGTATTAATGGTAACAACGAAATTAATAACAGTCTCTGCTACTAATGTCTAATTCAAATATAAAACGAACTCAATGATATTAAAAACCCACGAGGGTTAGCAAGTATCTATTTACTTATTATTAATAGTTTATTACTCATATTTTTTCTCTCTAATTACATCATAATGCAATCATAAAATTTTGTCTTTTAAATTAATTACTAACTACACTATTTTTACACTTATCTCATTACGCCATTTTAATGCAATTTTGTTATACTTCATATACTATCGTAACCGATTTACATGACATTAATTAAATCGTTCGCAATTTCCAAACTTCATATGTTTCACGTATTCCACTTGCTATTTTGCTCGATTTAATCTTTAAACCTTCTTTTTTTTTACATCGGTATTTGAAGTTTCCAACTTTATCTCTGTACATACACAATATATTACTTTTCTACTACAAGAAAGTAAATAGATGTCACGCTCTTCTTTAATCTGATTTTATCTGCTACTTGCTAAATATGAACCTTGGTAAATTTATATAAATCATTAATTTTTTTCAACACATTTGCTTATTAATTACAATATACTTTAATGTTTATATAGCAAGTTCCATGTGATTTTTTCTATAAAAATGACTACCTATTGATTCTAGAATTACTATAACTTTTAATCTCGAAATAACACTCATAATTGCATTTGAAATAACAGCACATAGTTAAAATACAATTACTTTTTTTAAAAAATTTATAGTATAGCCACTATTTGCCATTAGGTTTAGAAAATTCTGTTAGTATTAAATGTTGCATTTGTTTAACTTTACATATAAGCAATAACCCCTTCTTCAAATACAATTTAAAATATTTATTTATATCATTAATCTAATTCCCGTAATGAAGTCACGGGTTTACCGCTAGTTTACTATATAATTTACTATAGTAATCTATAGTAATTTATATATATATACATATATAGTAAAAAAATCAAATTACTTCACTTTAATGCTTAATTTCTTCACAACTAGTGATTCAATTTTGCTCAAATTTTAACCATATCTTTATCATATGCACATTAATGCACTTGCATAGTACAAGCTCATAGAACTGCATATTGGTTGCGAAAATATTTAAAATATCTTTTTTTTTAAAAAAAAATTTCATTTTTTTCTTGAATACAGCAAATTGTACATGCAAAATTACTAAAATAAAACAATATTAAAACAATAAAAATAATATAATAAGTTAGATTAAAACCTATTTTATTTGATATTAAAAAATTTTTAATAATTAATCAAAAATATAAAAACTTTTACTAAGAGTTAAAATTATAAAACTTTTTGAGATACAAATCTTTATGCACTGGACCATACACAAAACTATTAGAATAGCCAATCAAAATTTAAGATTAGATATAACAAAAAATTTCATTTTTTTGTTTATTTTTTTAAAAAAACATTTATATCACAAAATTTTGTTTATGAAACCACCTTTGGGGCTCTAATAAAAAAAATTCTTGTTAAATTTTGTATATACTAATGCCCCAGTAAAATCCCAGACCTTACCCTAACTCTAAAGTAATTAAAATTTATTTTTTGTTTTGTAAAAATTTATTTTTTTTTTGTTATACAGATTTGCAAATCTAATTTACCTATGGTAGTAAAACACTATAAGTGTGTTTTATATAATAATTGATTTTTATTTAGAATATATATTTTATTTTTTATTATTATTTTTTTTTAAAGTAAGATCATGCCTCTGGTTTTTTTATTAAATGTATATCAATTTTTACAATATTGTTGTACAATTTTTCTATACTATCTACTAAGTACTACAATTTGAACTATTTTATTTATAACCTAAACCTACTAGAGCCTTCCATATTTCCATTTATATAACTAACCTGACTTTGTATATTCCTTTCCAACCAACAATTGGTATTCACATGTCTGCCACTTTACCCACACTATCTAGTATCGGCCTTTCCAATTTGGTATAGTATTGCTAGATAGGTACTTTATACTTCCAAATTGGTATACCTGAGTTTCCCTACTAGCATACTTCTCAGGAGTTCGTATCTCAAACTATATAGCTGCCTCTACCACATTGGATAAATATCTTGCAAGCTGCTGCAACTAGCCAGATTTCTGCATCTTCAGAGCCTAGGATTTAGCATTCTGAATTCGGTAATGTGCGAACAACTATACTTTTTGCTATAGTGACGAGTAACTGAGCATGTTTCACAAATACTTCTAGTGCCAGATATAGTTGGATGGTATTATAAGGCACAGGAAACCCTATAACCACTACATGTATTTGTACCAGCTATCCCATATTGGTGGTCTCAGCTCTTCTTAATATTCAAGGACTCCTATATAGATATATCTAGAGCCCGTTAGGCCTTGATATATATATACCTCCATGCTTCTACCTTTCACTAGTTAGTAAGTTCTGTCTGCCCTTGCAAGGTTCATTTTAATCTCTAATACTTACATCTGACCTTCCTTCTAACCTTATATCAATTCCTCCCAAACTACTAAACCAGTTAGTTCAGAAGGATTGGTCAGCCCAGTTTTATGCACCTAATTGACTCCCTTTTCTTGGTACCTAATTCTGAAACATGAGTTCTTTTTTTCTGGTATGACTCCAATAGCCAAGTTGGTGCCCCTTATGCTATAAAGTTTTTTTCTGTTTGGTTCTTTGGTTTCTAGTTGAAATTCTGGTCTTCTGTAATACCATTGAAGAATCTTCCTTACCTCCTTGCTCGGAACTGCCAAACAAGTTTCAATTGGTTCAGTCCCTTGAATTTGTCTATATAATCTTACACAACTGTACCAATGCTCCCATTCAAGATGGTAGTACCAAAGTTATAGGTAATATACTCAACCGATCAATGAACAAATGTTACTATAACACAGGCCTATTTTTTAATTTGTTTCTAGTAGGATTTGAACTTTAAACCTATTGCTTGGGAAGATAACAACCAAACAGCTTCTCTATATCACTATACCACTACTATACCCCTAATATATATTTTATTAAACCTAAACATATTATAAAATTAAACTAAACTTGCAATAAGCCAAAAATTTAAGTTCAATATTAGCAAATTTAAAAAGTGAAATATTTTGAAATAATTTACAAAATATAAAAAAGCTATAATATTATATAAAAAATTCGAAAATTGTGAAATATCAAAATTATAAAATATTACATAAGATATTTCAAATATTTCAAAATTTTATACATAATATTATAATTTTTTTACATTATCAGAAAATAGTAATCAAATTTATTTTAAAAAAAACAAATAATAGATCGTGTATATACCAGTATGCAATAGTGGAAATAAAAAGTAAATTTTCAGTTATTCTCATAGTAATTATTTTCACTATATTGCATATATGCACATGCCCAAAAGATAAAACAAAAAAAATGATAAATAAATAAATAATAAATAAATAATAAATAAATAATAAATAAAGTAATAAAAAAGCAAATTTTTTTATACACTTAATTTTATCATTTTTTTAATTTTTTATAGTTTTTTTTTAAATTTTTTTATTTTTTAATTTTTTTAATTTTTTTATTGTTTTTTTTAATCTTTTTTATCTAATCTTTTTTTTAAATTTTTGATGCTTTTTTTATTTATTTTTTTGTTAATATTTTAAAACTTTTTATGATTTTTTATTTTTTTATTTATTTTAATTTTTTTAATAGAAAAAATCTAGAAAGTGCACCTATGTATTTTGTGTCCCTAATGTACTAATAATTGATTTCGCATAAAGTTAGAGTTAGGGTAGAGTTAGAATTAGGATTAGAATCAAAATTAGTACAGAATCGCGAGAGGATCATTTTTTGTTAGAAGCGCAACAGGTGTTACTCTAGTAAAATTTTGAGATATCAAAATAGAGAGTACAAAGTGCATGGGGCACTGACTAGTTCTGTCCTTTTTAATATTTTTTTTATTTAGATTATTTTTATTTTTATTATTTTTTTTATATATATTATTATTTTTCTTTTTTATTTTTAACATTTTTTTTATTTTTTTTATAACAATTTACATTTTTTTATTTTTTTTATTTTTATTTTTATTATTTTTTATTATTTTTATTATTTTTTTTTATTTTTATTATTTTTTTTTATTTTTATTATTTTTTTTATTATTTTTTTTAATTATTATTATTTATTTTTTTAAAAATATTTTCTTATTTAAATTTTTTTTATTTTTTGTTAAACAGATCTTAATTTTTATATTACATATCAGGTATATATAGTTAAATATAATTTGCAAGATTAGATTTTTAAATCTTTTTGTTCATTTTATTTATTAGAATTTTTTATTTTTTTGCATATATGATACATTATACTCTATAAGATCTGATATAATATAAAATCAAAACAAATAAATTAATTTATTAGTTTAGAGTTAGAATAAGGGTTAGGTTAGAATTAGGGTAAAGTTAGAGTGCATGTTTTAGTAAAAAGTTTCTAATCCAAAATTTTATAATGAATTTTTTTTGTTAAAGTATAAAAGATGGTTTTATAGACAAAATTTTGTGTTATAGCTGATTTTTGAAAAAAATTATAATTGTTTCGATTTGATATTACACCTAATCCTAGATTCTAATTGGTTAATTAGGGGTAGCAATACATTGCTATGACAGTAAATTACAAACCCCTTTTTTTATTTATTTTATTATTTAATTAAATTAATCTTAATTTTTTGATTTAAATTTTTTTTTAGTTTTTTAGATTTTTACTTTATTTTTTATTTATTTATTTTAATTTTTATTCTGTTTTTGTTGTTTTTTATTTATTTATTATTATGTATATTTATTTTTTTTTTAATTTATTTTTATTTATTAATTTATTTTATTTAGATTTTTACTTGATGATATGGTCCAGTGCATAAAGATTTGTACCTCAAAAAGTTTCATAATTTTAACTCTTAGTAAAAGTTTTTATATTTTTGATTAATTATTAAAAATTTTTTAATATCAAATAAAATAGATTTTAATCTAACTTATTATATAATTTTTATTGTTTTAACATTGTTTTATTTTAATGATTTTAAAAAAAGAAAAAATTTTTTTAAAAAAAAAGATATTTTAAATATTTTTGCAACCAATATGCAGTTATATAAGCTTGTACTATGCAAGTGCACTAATGTGCATATGATAAAAATATGGTTAAACTTTGAGCAAAATTGAATTACTAGTTGTGAAGAAATTAGCTTTAAAGTGAAATAATTTGATTTTTTTTTTACTATATACGCATATATATAAATTACTTTAGTAAGGGGAGGGCCAGAAATCAGCTGATTTCCTAGGGGGGTCTGAAAATCTGGAAATTTAATATGAAGACCTGACTAAAATAGGGGGGGTCAAAATTTTGGCCAAAATCAAATCAGCTGATTCCTGGCAGTGCCCTAAATTATATAGTAAATATTGTAAAAAAAAGTTACTATTAATAAATTTTTTTTATTTAATCAATAAAATAATCAAAATAATTTATTTTTATTAATCCAGTAACCTAATAAGTATAATAAATTAAAAAAATCAAAAATTAATTTGTACAAAAAATATCTATTTGAGGTACAAATCTTTTTGCACCAGACTATAATAATCAGTATAGATAAGTTCTTTATTTTTTTTGTTTCTTCTTTTTATTCATTTTTTATTGTAGGCTTAGTTTTTGGAGTTTTCTTCATCATTGGGTTGTTTAGTTTGGAGTATCTTTTTGCTATCAGTGTGTTATTAGAGCTTTTTTGTTAGTGGTATTGTCTATTTCAGTATTCTTTGTTACTAGTGAATTACTGTTATTGGTATAATTCAGTTTGAAATTACTTTTGTCACTAATGCATTACTTGGGCATTTGGTTTTTCAATTGTATAGTGAAGTATCAATTTCTATTTTATTTTTTTTTGCCTCAGTATTGTATTTATGTAGTACTAATTCTTTTCAGGTTCAGAATAGGTGACCATTGTGTCTAGTGCATTACTAGATATATTTGTTATTGAAGCTGAGTTTGTGTTACTATATTTGGCACATTTTTCATTATTTTATTTATCATGCTATGCATTAGGTTTTCATATTGGTTTAGTGTCTTTATTGTATTTGTATGGTGTTTATGGTGTCTCTATAGTGATTGTGTGCAGTAGTATCTTTACAGTGTTTTATATAGTATTTTTGTAGTGTTTTTGTAGTGTTTTTTGTAATATATTTTTTTCTTTTTTAATAAAAATATATTATTTTTTTAGGTTTTTTTTTTTTTAATAAAAATATTATTTTTTTTAGTTTTTTTAATTTTTTTATTAATTTTATAATTACTATAAATTATTATAAATTGTTTAACAAATTTTTATAATAGATAAATTGAATAATTACATAATTAGAGTACATTATTTATAAAAAAATTTTGAAACCTTTCACATTTTTTTGAAATTTTGAAAAATTGCAAAATATTTCGAAATATTTTGAATTACTTTAATTTTCATTAAATTATATTTTCAAAATATTATGAAATTACTTTTGAAATATTTCAAAATTATTTCAAAATATATCAAATTATTTCAAAATATACCATATCAATTATAATTTTTGCAGAAGTTTTCAGGGCGTAATAACTTACATAAGATTACATATATATATTTTGCTAATAAAGTTTAGTTTAGGTCCATAAATTTAAAGTTTAGTTCAGGTTCAAGTTCAAAGATCTACAAAATTCAAAGTTCAGTTCAGGTTTAATTGACCTGAACCTGAACCTAAATTGAACTAAACTAAACCTAGAAACACTAACAATATATATATGCTATAAATCAACTTGATTTTATAACTTTTTTAATTAATAATATTTTAATAGTTTTTATAACAAATTTGCTAAAAATTTTTTATTTGAGTTTTACAGGTCTGTAAATTCAAAAAAAAATTTATCAAACTTGATATAACTTTATTATAATTGGCAAGTTTTTATATACTATTTTTGCAATTTATTGACTAAACAGCAACCAATTAAATTATGAAATCAAAAATTAATTAATTATATAATATTAATACTGTATTGATCTTTCAAAATTTTAGTAAATTACCAGAGCATTTCACTATATAGTTAAAAAAAATAATATCTATAACAGATAATACTGTATAAACTTGAAATAACCCACTTGTACATTAATTAATTGATGATCTCACGTTATTTGAGTACGTCCATGTGCATTATTTCGAAACATATAAATAAACGCTATATACTTAATTATAGTAAATATAGTAAAAAATATAAAGCGCCCCAGAACTAGATTTTGTAGTAAGTAAACCTGCTTTTACCACCATAATAATTGTCTCAGTTTGAAAGAAAAACTTTGTTAAAACGTAAAAGCAGGATTGCTTAGAATAAATCCAGATCTGAAGTACATTTTATTTTTATTTTTTTTATAGATGGACGCGCGTTAATTCGGGGCACACATGGGCGTTAATTCAAAAATACATAAGCTATTTTTGAAGGGTCTGATAACGTCCACAGGTATTATTTCGAGTTTATAAGGTATATATGTTCTAGACTATATTAAAAAAAAAAAAAAAAAACAAAAAAATTAGCAAGCTCGTTATTTAATAAGTTTTTTAGTAGTGAGTGAACTTTATCTAGATACTATATTAATAAAGATAAATTATTTCAATGTACATTCGTAAACCATGAGCACTTGAAGCTACTAAATACTCAAACTATCTACCATAACTATAACAATATTAACTTTGAATACTATTATCCAATATATATATATATATTAATAAAGATAAAAAAGACTAACATCTTCATATTCATCTTTCACAATAAATAAATAAGATTGATAATAAAGATCAATAAACTTACTAATAATTTACTATTTATAGCGAAACTGTAACAATAAAAAAAAAAAAAAGATAAATAATAATAAAGTAAATAAATTTCTATTTTAACAGTTTAAATCGTATAGTTTAATAAATTATAAACTAAACAAAAAGTTTAAGAATACTCGAAAGTAACTCTCATCTAACTTATAAATTGCCTCATCAATTAACATAGATATATTTAAAAATTTTTTAATAATACCACGACCTCGACCTCTGCGAATTTATAATTGTGATTGCGAATTTACAGTATAATTTAGAATTTATATTTGTGATTAATTTATTTTAAATTGATTTAGCTTAAATTGATTTAGTTTGGTTTACAAAGTTTAATTTTAATAACTAAAATTTAATAATTGCAAACTAAGCTAAATTAAACATTTTATAAATATACAGTATCTATATTAAATTAAAAATTTAATATTTTTAAACCAAACTTGATTAATTCTTTTACGTAGTAATTTTTATATAGTAAATATTTACTGTATTTGTACTTTATATTTTTATTTTTGTTTTTGCTATTTACGTACGTATTTTTAATAATAATTATATGATGGTGCTCCAAATCACTTCTCATCAAATAGCGCCAAAATTTTAAACCAATCATAATTATTTAGTTAACTAATTTTGATTGGATAAAGTTTAATAAAATCTTTTTAAGTGCCAATTTTTTTTACTGTAGTTCTTAATAACTTTAAATATAAATAAATTTGAGAAAGAGCTAATGACAAAGATTTATTTTTATGAATAATATTTTTAAAATTTTTTTTAAAAAAAAAAACTTATAAATATGATGAGAAAAGTTAATTTTTTTTAATACTGTAATTTAGTTTTTTTATTTATAATTTTTTTTTTTTAAACCAAAAAATAACAGCTTGTTCAATTAACAAGTAATATTAAGTAAGTCTAGAAACCTAAGTACAGTATATAATAATACAATATTATATAGGGTTGAGTCAATAGAAACCAAGCAAATATTTTTTAATATTTTTTTTTTTAATATTTTAAACAAGAATAATTTAATAGAAACTTGACCAAATTTGATAAAAAATTTTTTTAAATTAGTTATACAAATTTGTAAAAATTATTTAAAAAAAATTTTTTATTGAATTTAGTAAGTTTCTGTTAAGTTATTTTTGTTCAAAATCATAAAAAACCTTTATTATAAATGAATTCTATTGACTTACCCCCATGTTAAAAAATTTAAGCTTGCCACAATTAAACGTGTAATGAATTAAATTAATCTCAAACAAAAAATTTGTATTTTACTAAGAAAATATCGATACTTTCATTCTTAGGTATATACTGTACGTTAATCATCTAATTTCTATCCAGCCACATGCAACTTGTCAGAGCTTGATACAGTATTATAAAAGTAGTATTTATAAACCTGAATAATTGATTATTAAGGATATTTTCACGAGCTTTCTCAATTAATTTGCTAGTGATCGAGTCGCTCATTCATTAAGAATTAATTGAAGTGATCCTTCTAACGATTTTGTAGCATCTATGGACTAGATTCAAGTTTTTTTTTTTAAGATCTTTTTTTTTTTTTGGTCAATCAATTTGTTCGGTAGACTTAATGAAGGAGAAACTATATAAGTATGTTAATTGATTATACTAAAATGAGAACTGTTTAAAAGCCGAATATTTAAGTTGATTATCATTACATAGAACACTGAGTAAAATAATCACGTGTAAAAAAAATAAATTGCTTTACAGTCCTGATATGATTCTTTAACTTACCGTTACAACATTGCGGCAATGCTGGTTGCGGCTTTTTGGCAAAAAAAAAAGTGCGGCAGTGTTGCAACCGCATTAATCCTGTTGACGTCAACTATATTATATAGTATACTATACTATCACATGATTTAGGATGCATTAAAAACTTTAAGATTAAGAATATTTAATAATCAAAGGTGCTGATATCAATCCAATCCAAGTTGTTTCCGCGCTTTATTGGCATATTGACAACACATATAAAATATATATAAAATAGAATCTCCAGAAAAAAAATTATACTATATACACAAGTTTTTTTATATTAATTTACTTTTTTTTTAAAAAAAATAAAATAAAAATTTATAAATTTAATAGTGATAACTTTACCTTTTTATTCAACATTTCGATTTACAGAATTATAAAGATAAGATATACCACGAATCAAACTAGCAAACATTGATGATAAAACAGGCTTAAAACAGAATGTGAATCATAACTATTAAAGCATGATAATCTAAACTTTAGTAAAAAAGAACCACAATAGACCGATCCAATTCCAAAATAGATAGAAAAAATAGAACTTTTCAACGTACGATAATCAAAATGCATGTAAGCTCAATGAAGATCATATTGTTCGTTACTTGCTTGAGGCGAAAATTTTAAAAGTTTTAAAAACGTGAACTATTACTATTGTTATGTTTTTTTGATAATCCAAAGTAACCTTTATTTGAATTACGTAACTCTCGTTGTTAACTTATTCGTCTTTTCGTATGACGTTCAATGAGATATGAGTTTACAAAATTCCCGATTGAGTCAACTAAATATGGTTCGATTCACTGAGAATCCAGTGATAAAACTATAAAAGAGGTTTCATTCAACTAGTATTTTATTTGAGCGATTTTCTATTTGTGTCATAAGACCAATCAATATAGACGGCGAATTGCCCTGTATCCCTGTATAAATGTTTTTTTTAATCTTTCTTTTCAATTGAAAAAACTTTTGTTAAAAAAGTATTTAAAGGTATTTTTTTTTTTTTTTTTTTTTTTTTTTTTTTTTTTTTTTTTNTTGGCTAGCCTTTTTTGCAGGAGTACTTAAATTTTTTTTTTTTTTACGTTTCATGTTATGGAAAATAAAAAATATTGCGTATAGAAAACGTAGTTTTTTTCTGTAAAAAATTATTGAATTATATAAATTATATAAATATTGATAAATATTGACAAAATAAATTAAAATTTTCGAATTATATAAATTTGATAATTAAAAGAATGAAAAAAAAACATAAATGGAATTGGGTTTTTGGTTAAATAAATAAAGCTTGTCACAATTTTCTGTATTTTTTTTTTTTTCTTTTCCTGACAACCTCTTCTCAATTTATTTTATTAGAAATTCATGTTTCAAAAAAACAGTCGAGAAGTAAAAAGGAAACAAAAATCGTTAGGAATATGTATTTTTATTACAATTCCACCGGAAATGTTTATAAACATATGCCAGTACTTACCGCCTGTAGACTTGTTATCACTGGCACGTGTTTGCAAAAGATTCAATGGTTTCTTAAGCACTGAACATTCAATAACAACACAAGAAATTTGGCGTGCTTCGAGAGCTGAATATTTACCTTTCTTACAAATGCCACCACCTGATGGCATGTCAGAACGTCAATATATTAGGCTAGTTTTCGAACGTGGTTGCCAATTTTGTGGTAAAGGTAAAATAAGAAAAGTCTATTGGGAATATAACGTAAGATCTTGTGAACAATGTTTGAAAGCAAGGACAATTAGGTAATCTTAATATTCAAATATATTTATTTTATTTTATTTTATTTTATTTTTTATTTTATTTTATTTTATTTTATTTTACCTCGTCGACAGCTATAACAGCTCTAACAGCTCTTAACATATTTTTTTTAATACTAACAGACAAGATGAAATTCAAAAACAAATTATGTCAAAAGCACTTGGTTTTGATATGCCAAATATGTATTGTTTAGAAGAAATAATTTCCGGTTTAACATTTATACCATCATGGTCACGACGTGCTTGGGACAGGGGAATTAAACGTCGTCCATCTAGTGTCTATTGGATTGCTCACGTAATTGAAGCACTTGAAGAATATAAAAAAATTCCTATGTATCCACCATCTCTCAGAAGGGAATGGTTAAAACAAAAAAGGGAAGAAGGTGCTGCAAAAATGAAAGAAGTGGTTAAAAGAAAATTAGATACTGATAAAGATTTACGTATCAAAAACAAAGAAAATTCTCAAAAAAAACTTGATCGTCTTACTACAATTAAAGCAAAATTTAACTTAATGAAACTTGAAAGGAATGCAAATAATTGTTTAAAATATAATGAAACTCTTGATGATTGTCCTTCTTATAGAAATTATACCTTAACCAATACTCGTCTATCAACTCAACCATTTACTGATAGAGCTTGGTTCCTTTTAAGAAAGAAACTCGAAAAAGAATATGATGAACTCTGTGAATTAAAATTGCATGAACGTCAAAGAGAAGAAAGTTCTATGTTAAAAGGCACTGTATTTCAATTAAGACAATTTGATATTTATAAAATTGCAAAACAATGGAGACCTGATCCAAAAATTTTATCTACTGATGATGATGATTCAATTGAATTCAATAATTCTTCAAATAATGAAATTGTTGAAAATATTACAACTCAATCAAATATTATGTCTATCAATTCTTTATTATCTCCTTCATCAATTGATAATACCTCTTCTAGGATACAAACCGTATCTACTATAACTTATCCTAGTTCTCCTTCAGATACACAAAGTGTTTATGATTGTTATTTATCTAATTGGGAAAATCAATTATCTTTAGATTCTTATGACGCTTCATCTTCTTCTATTCCCTCTGAAACTTCATTAAATACATCTTTATCAACTTTATCAGGAGATATGAATTATTTATCTTTATTCATTGACTTTGATGATTTGTTTACTTCAAATAATACAAATCAAAATAAGTCGATTTTAGATTTACTTCATTACCTTCCATGGTGTCCTTCATTTAAAAATCCTCCTTTTCATAATAATAATCCTTATATATTATGGGATGAACAATTCTTAATGAACTCTTTAATGCCTCAAATTTGGAATGAAGCTTTAGCTTTACAATCAAATTCTGGTCCAATAAAATCTGTACAAGGTGCTGTTCTTGGTGGTTATAAAGACAATAAGATATTTAAATGTAAACTATGTAATGATGTCAATTTATCTTCATATAAGGACATTAGATTTCATTTATATTATAATCATAAAATTACTCACATTTTAGACGATGAGATGATTGATGTTGTACCCAATATAGATAATCAAATAATATCTCATTCGTCTACGGTGATTGTTAACAAATTATTCAAATTATTTGCTGAGGGTTATAATTTTATGTTTTTTTTTTTTTTTTTTTTTTTTTTTTTTTTTATAAGGATGCTAAATCGTTTTAACTGGATATTATAAATCAAATATATTAATTATATCGTAACTTTTTTTTAGTTATATAGTATTTTTAAATGGCTTAACATCCTTAGGTGTTTATACTTGTGAATCAAAACAATTGGGATTTGGTCTTATTTTATCTTTTAAATATATTACATATTTTTGTTTTTTATATTATCTGTTATGTATCTTTACCCTATTTTACGTTCATATTTTATTTTGAAAAAAAAAAAAAAAGGCATTATTAGGTAAGGCATATAAATAAAATTTTCGATTCTGGTAAACAATTCTTTATTCTCCGGCTCTGGGATTATATTACAAGGAAGGAAAGTTAAATAAATTCGGTCATACAAAATTAATCAGTTTTAATACTTGTAATGTTGTAATCTGTAATAGTGATTATTCAATATATCAAATTTAAATAGTATAAAATTGTCTGAGCTGTATTATGCTGACCATTGACCAAAATTATGGAGAATGGTATTACTAGCATTACCAAATAAATGTCAATGTCAGATGTAACGCGAAAAAAAAAAATCGCCCATCATAATTAAGATTTTACTGCCTTCTGCAATTTCTAATTTAATCTAAGTTAATCTAAGAGTGAAATCTATTCTAATATAATAGTACAATTTTTTTGGCGAAATTTTTTAGGTTGGGAAAGATGGATCAGAATCTTTTACTATTTAGTAAGATGGATATCGAAAAAGTTTTAGTAAATCAAATAAGAAATTCGTGATTAGGTGATAAAAGATATATATGAATTTATTCCCTAAGCATTTCAAGATGTTCTTTTTATAATTATGATATTTAGAGGTCTGTAAATGCCCATTGGCATCAGATCAGACACTAGTATCTTGTACCCATACAAATTGCCAGACACCTGGCATTTACCTACAAAAATTCTTGGCCAAATTTTTTGTATTTGTGCTCATGCCGTGCCAAATTTTTGTGCCTGTACCCATACATATGTCAAATTTTTATGTTTGACTTTTTATTAGGCATGAGCACGCAGGCCCTAGCAGGGTCTGCAATGCCAATGCAACAAGGTACATTAGTATCAGACTAGTCTGTGCCGTGCCTGTGCAAATAAACACAAAATCAATAATACCTACAAAAGTTTTTGGCTAAATTTTTGTATCTGTACCCATGCCCGTGCGCCTGTGACCACGTCCGTGTTAAATTTTTGTGTCTGTGCTTATGCCCGTGCCTAACGTTTTTATTCTTTTTTTGTTAGACATGGGCACGAGCCCGGCTACAGAACTCTAACAGAGGGTTCACTATAAATAAAGGTTGTATATATGCTAAGTAATTTCACTATTACTATATTGTACTGCTTAAAATTTTCTTAATCGTTTACAAATCGGTTAACTGTATTAACCGTTTAATTTAGCCGGCATTAAAATTGCCCTGGCGATCAGCAACCGAGTTGTTTTTTTTAAAAAAAATATCAGATCATAATATATTTAATAATCACGATATATCAATTATCATATGATGCTTGGCGTTAGATGTTTTGAATATGCGAATAATGTAATCGAATGAATTGAAACGATTTAACCCGGTTTAATTCGGCCCGGCGCTATTTTTATTGTTCCAAATTCTAATCACATATTTGGTTTCTAATGTACTGTATAGACTTTACTGTATATGAGACATGTATACTTTGATATATATTACAATAACAAATACTAATACAGTATGTATATTTTTAAAATCAATAGGATAATATAGTTCTGTTAATACTGTATGAAATAGATTAGATTTTATAAAATATACAATGACTAAATTATATGTTGTCGTATAAATACTAATAAAGCATCAAGAATAGTGAATAGAGTTGTAAATAAACTAATTTTTTGTTTTTCATTATAATTTTAATCTGAGTTTCTTGCTATTTTATTTAATTTTATTAGTTTTATTAATATTTATTAGTTTTATTAATATTCATTAATTTATTAATATTCATTAATTTATTAATATTTATTAGTTTTATTAATATTAGGGTCCCTCAAATTCAAATTAAATCAAATATTGAATCAATTTGAATTTGGTCAAATCAAATTGATCCTGATTTGAATTTGATTTGATTCAAATATTTGAATTTGAATTTGATTTGAATTTGAATTTTTAATAGTAATTTTCAAATAAAATCAAATATTTGTCAAATCAAATCAAATTTGGCCATATTTGAATTTGATCAAATCAAATATAGTCAAATTTGAATTTGAATTTGATCAAATATTTGATTCAAATATTTGAAAATCAAATCAAATTGCGGAACCCTAATTAATATTTATTAGTTTTATTAATATTTATTAGTTTTATTAATATTTATCAGTTTTATTAATATTTATTAGGTTTAGAAAATTACTACAGTCAACCCTCTATAAATGCAACCTCCATAAATGCAATATCTCTCTAAATGCACGTTTTTTTCTATTCCGTAAAATGTTATTAGTGCTAAATGCACGTTCTATATTCTGTAAATGCACGTTCTCTTGAATAACATTTTATATCACACTAACCTCCCTAAATGCACGTGGCCAATCAAATTTTAGTATTTAAGATAGGTTATACATTTTGGTAGAAGTTACACACACTTGATGATCTAATTTTTAAAAGCTGCAATTTAATTGGCTCTCTCTAAATGCAAACCTCCCTAAATGCACATTGTAGGCTTGTCCCTATGAGTTGCATTTATGGAGGGTTGACTGTACTTATTGCCATTTGTGATCATCACCAGTGATTAACAAAAATTAATAAAAAGTTTTTTGTTGAAATAAAAATTAAAATTTAATTAATTTTAGGGTTAGGGTAAAAACTGAGGAGCAAAGGGGTATAGTTTATACCAAAATTTTATGAGAAATTTTTTTTGTTAGAGCCTCAAAGGTGATTTCATAGACAAAATTTAAAGATACAAAATACAGTATACATTGGTGATGATCACCACTGGCAATTTAAATGGCAAACTTCTTAGTTTTATTAATATTTATTGATTTTATTAATATTTTTTGTTTTATTAATATTAATTAGTATATTTATTAGCTTTATCTGTAACTCCAATTAAGGTTGTCTTCAAACGCCTCCTTCTATAGTCAAAAAATATATATTATATTTAATCATTTTGATCAAAAAAAAAAAACTGAATCTAACAACATCTTTTTCTTCATAGAGTTACTCTGATTGACTGAATTTAAAATCTTTAAAATCCGTATTTCATACAACTTATTTTCAGCAAATTGATGTAAGGATTACTTTAATTTAATATCAATTAATTAAAATGATTGAGCACTATTTCAAATCACATTAAGGATACTGCTTGAGAACAATTAATCTAAGACACAAAAATCACTTTAACAATAAAATAAAAATAAATATATTATGATATATAATAGCTAATATAAAATTTTTAAACAAATTACATTAATTACAATTAAATTTATTAGCTATACTGTAATTGTTAATAGTGATACAAATCAAAAATCGAATTAATTGATTAGTTGTAAAGTTAACAACTAATTGATTTGAATTTTACAGACCCAACTTAGTCAATTAATCGATTAGTCGACTAATCGATTAATCGATTGGCCAACTAATTGATTAATCAACTAATTAATCAATTAGTCAATTGGTTGTTTAATTAACTGATCATATAAGAATGTCAACCCGGCTGTTTTCAGTTGCTATCTTACGTGTATTTTACCAAGTTTTTATTTATTATTTATTCAATTAATCGATTGGTCAATCGATTAGTTGGATAAAATGATTTATCAACTAATCGATTGAAAAATTTTCATCGATTTGTATTACTACTTTTGATTTCTTTAAGTTTACCCTCTCTTTTTATTTTGTCCTTAGTAAATTCCTTGTTAGTTAAAGGAATACGAAAGAGAGAAGAAGCCATTATGGTGTGGCACTTAGGCTAGTTTAACATAGCCTCTAGTTTTTAGATTTATCTTCAAATTAGTGTGGCAGGTTGTACTTGGGCACCTTTAAGGCAGCTGGGTAATGTCAGATTTGCAAATTAGGAGTAAACAAGTGTATTAATATAGTAAAATACTTAGTATCTTAATAAAATACTAGCGAAACTGTCTAAGTGAAAAAAAATATATGTATATAGTCTAGGGGGGTTAAGAGCTACTATATAGAAGTATATAATATTATTTATAAATGCTCCTCTAGTTGTACTTTCATTCAAAATATAATTAAATAAAATATAATTCATAAAATTCTAGATTTTAAAGACAGATACTTTGAAATTAAAAAAAAAAATAATCAACATTATCAGATTTTAATTATAGTTAGATTTCCTAAGTGCATATTCCCTAAGTACACAGTATATGAAAATTTCTTTAGTATGCACATTTCTGCTTGGTCCCAACTCATATAACAATTATAAAATTTAATCTTTCTAAATGCATATCTCCTCTAAGTGCATATTTTGCATTTTTTCACTATGGTTCCAAGGAATGTGCGCTTATGAGGTCTGACTATAATTATATAGATTTTAAAATTTTCTGATACTTGGTATATATCTAATAATTATAATACTGTACTATTTATTAGTATATATTTTTTATTTTTTATACTAGAGTTTTAAGATATTTAACACTATTAACCTAAGGTTATATTAATAACTGCACTATATTTTTAAACAATATCTGGCTTGTCTATTTTAGCTTCTCAAGTACCTAATAAATACTTTAATCTTTAGCTTATAGTAAGAACTATTTAGTATTATTCAAATTAGAGCAACTTATTGGTTTTAATACTACATATTAAGAAAACTGTACTATAAGTTTATAAAGTATCTAAGTAGTTTAAGACTTTAGCCTTTTATTATATCTAGTTACTTTAATTATTTCAAATTGGTGTTCTAGTTATCAAGCTTGTTACTATTGGTTTGAGCTAGTAAACAACTATCTATTTAATATTTTTAGATCTATTATTTGATATTTAGAATTCTTGTCTTTTTGTAGTATTTTATTTTTCTAATTTGGTATAATTAGCTAGTACATTTTGCTGTTTACTATCAAGTAAATTCAAATTAACAACCTTGTGATTTGAAACCTCAAAGTATAATTGCTATGCTATTAATTTAGAGGTCTATATATTGATATATTTATTTTTTTATTTAAAAATTAGACCATATAAAATTAATTTTTTGGTTCTTATAACATAAAACAAAATAAAAAGACCTAACAGCCTAGACTTTTATTTAAAAATTTTTAAAATTTTTTAAATTATAAAATTTAAATTTTAATTTTAAAAAATAATAACCTGGCATTATAGTATTAAATACTGAAATAAATAAAATAATCACCTGCTCATTTGGACTTTATTTAAAAATTTTATTTATAAAAAATTTTAAATTTCATAAAATTTTTTTAAACAAATTTTTTGAAAGATAAGTTTAATCTTACTAGTGGTGAATTTTACCAATCCAATTAGAATTAAAGATCAGGTGTAACATGCAAAACAATTTTGTATAACAAAAAAGAATTTTTTAAAAAATTACTTTTAACTAAAAATTTTGTCTATGAAACTACTTTTTTTTATGCAAAAAAAAATTACTTGCTAAATTTTACTATATATAAAGCTCTATTCTAATCTCTAACCTTTACCCTTACTCTAATATTAAAAATATTTAATTTTTATTTGTTTTGCTATATATAATTATGTATAAATAGATAATTATTTGTGAATTTCACCACTAGTAAATACTAAACTAATTCTTTTTGAAATTCTACCTGGCTATTAAAACATATAAAAATTTTTTTCAAAAAACAAAATAGACCTGGCCAGGTTATAAGAACCAAAAAATTAAGTTTATATGGCCTTATATTAATAACTAGAATTTTCTTATATCAAGACAATAATTTATATTCAATATAAAATATATTAGCAGATTTTTGAAATTACTATTAAAAATTCCAAAAATATTTAATAGTAAATAGCTTTTATTCTACTAGTTCATTTTTGATAAAACAATTACCAAAATAGTCATCTTAATAAAATAATTCTAATAGACTAAAATAATCAAAATTTAATTACAGAATCCTGATATTGTTAATAATTTGTTTTATTTTAGGTGTTTTAGAATTTGTTTAACCAATTTTAAAACATCTAAAGTAATGCAAATCTTTATTGATCTTAGAATTCTGTAATTGGATTTTGATGATTAGAATTGTTTTATCAAAACAAACATTTTGGTAATATTTTATCAAAAATAAACTAGTAGATCACAAGTTATTTTTTTTTCCTTATTAATAATCCTGTCTTTATTATTTATTAAATATGTATTACACCTATAGATTTCTGCCTATAATTCTCCAATTTACATAATAAAGACCCATCTAGTTACCAAAATACCTATTTGTGATTATTGCAACAACTATTTATCTCCCTAGAAGGGCCACCAACTTTCTGGAAGCACCATTTCCAGTTTACTGATTGGAAGTTGTTAACATATCAAGATTACTAAGTTTTTCTTAATCTTCCCTACCTAGCCTCTAGGATAAGGAGTATCGGAAAATAACTTGTATTGCTAGAAATCAGTTTTTTTTTATTAATTAAAGTGGCGATTGTAAGCCATAAAACTCCGTCATGATATCATATAAAACGATGAATAATAAAATACCCTTATTCTACCACTACGTGGAAATAAACTGGTATATCTCCATTTTGCTGTGGGTTTTTTAAGTCCCCAGAAAACTGGGAATGTACCTTTTATTCCCGCCATTGCAGGGAATAATAGTATTTGTTACTAATATACTACGCGTGCAAACAGGCATGAAAATTCAAAATTACATTTCTGATATACTTCTTAATTGTGTATCAAAATATATAATAGTAACTTCTAATGTATCAGTAACGAACACTCATTACGCTTCAGACAATAACTAAAACCTTATATTCAAGATTTTTAATCTATTTAGCGTTTTCCGTTATTAAAAAAATAAATTTATTCTTTTTTATCTTTAATTTATTATATTATTATTATTTTTTTTTTGTATAATTGTTTAGTTTCTCATGCCAAACAAACACTATTATACCTGGAATAGATTTGAGCATGTTATTAAGTTCATTATTATTAAAAAATAGCCATTAGTTTAGAATATGTAAAGTTAGGCAACAATTTATATAACTGTTCATGTAAAGTTATTTATTAAAAAGTCAGAGTAAATTCAAAAAGCAAACCGTTAGTATTAAAAGGGCGAATAAAATTGTTTAAAAAAGTTTTTTCTTTAATAATAATAAGGCCGTACAAAATTATATACTTGATTTTTATATCATGGAACAGTAGTTAATGACCCGGCCGTATGGCATTTTTTTTTTATAGTAGAAAAGTTTTTTTTAAAAAAAATTAATGATTGTTGGTGCAAATATGCCACCCATTTTTTTAATCATATTTGTAAATTACCGTAAACAATTCTATTATAACTATTGCAATAAACACGATATGTGGTTAAGTTGCACCAAAATTATCATAACATCTATCATGATTTGTCATAATGAGTTCTGATATAGAATTTACTCACTAATGCGATACACAAAGTGGTTAAGATCAAATTAGTTTGTATTAGAGTATCGTGATTTCTACCATGAGTTATTGTAAAAAATTCTATTATAAATTTAATCGTTATTCTGGTTGAGTTAGTTTGTATTAGAAACATTGTGATTCCTTTCGTGAGTTACTGTAAAAAATTCTGCTACAGAATTTACTTGCTATTCCAGTGACCACAGTATATGGGCTGCCGTCAATAGAAATTAAGCCATTTCGAAAAAAATTAATGCCTTAACTTTCATCGCTTATTTCCTGATGAATTTCAAAGCAATTTTCATGATTTAATAATCAAAAAAAAGCTCAAGATCTAAGCTTTCTTTTGACTATTAAAGTATGAAACTTCGAAATTCATTGAAATATGGGCGATAAAGATTAAGGTATTAATTTTTTTCGAATTGTCATTCTGCTTGATTTCTATTGATGGCAGCCCATATGGTTGGTTAGTTTGTATTATAATTAATTGATTTCTTTCATAAGTTATAAAAAATTCTTTCCAGAACTTATTCGCTATTCCAGCAATTATACTGGATAGTTAAGGTTAAGTTTGTTTGCATTAGAGTTATTGTGATTTCTATTGTTGAGTAACTGTAAAAGTTTTTACTTGCTATTCCGGTGACTTGCTATGTTATTAAGGTTGAGTTACCATAATTTGCGGCAAATAGTACCCCTTAGGATCTCTTGCAGTATAGGTGACCATTAATAAAATGTATCATTGATTAATTGATTTAGGATAAGTGTCACTTATACTGCAAGAGATCCCCTCCCACCTTGTTAGTATATACATTTACGATTTGTACCTAGAATTAATCAAGAGTGTGGCATAAACCTAATTGTAAAGACCTGGGTATATATATTTTTAACTTTCATAAAGGTGTAATCCTATTGAATGATTGGTCAATCTTATTATATTTAAAGTATACTCTTACATAAGCTTCTCTACATACAATACTCTCCACCTAACAAGGTACTCACCAGGTACTAATCAAAGATTTTGCCCCTAGAAATGTAAGAGACCGGTGTACTATTTGCCACAAATTACAGTAGCTTTTGGAATTATTGTGATTCCTATTATGAGTTGTTGTAAACAATTCCATTACCACTATTCTAGTGATCACAATATGTAGTTAGGATTGCATTAGAATTATTATAAAAATTCTATATTCACTATTTTGGTGATTACACTATGCGGTAAGACTGAGTTTGTTTGCATTAAGATTATTGTGATTTCTATCAGAGTTACTGTAAAATTTTTACAGAATTTGCTATATGTCCATGCTATGTGGTTAATCTTGAGTTAGTTTGCATTAGAATTATTGTGATTTTACTAAAAATTCTGTTACAAAACTTGCTATTCTAGTGACCACAGTATATTAAGGTTAATTGTGTTTTCTATTATAAGTTACTATAAAAATTCTTTATAAAACTTTCTTACTATTCTGGTGACTACGCTATGTAATTAGTTTGCATTGGAATTAGTGTGATTCTATTGTGAATTACTATAAGTTACTGTAAAAAATTCTGTTATACAGTGCGTGACACTTAAAGACTACACAAACTTTAAAAGCTAATAACTTATAATCTAAAAAAGATATTTTAAAAAGAAGGCCACTATTTTATAGCTAAATCAATTTATTACATCTTAACGGCCTTATTTTTTAAAAAGATATAATAACTTTTCAAAATATATAGCTTTAAAAATATAGTATTTTTATATGATACGTAAAAATTTAACCAAAAATGGGACAAGTCACATGTTTTGGCTTCTTGTTATTGGCTAATTTTAAAATTATTTTTAAAATTATTTTTAAAATATTTTTTATTAATTAATTTTTGACCAATCAGAATACAAGAAATCAAAAAAGTATCAAATTTCAATATGAAATTTTTGAAAATGGGACAAATCACGAGAATGTAGTCTTTAAGTGTCTTGCACTGTAGAACTTGCAATTCCGGTGACCACACTATATGGTTAAGATGAGTTAATTTGCATTTGAATTATTGTGATTTCTATCATATTTACTGCAAAAAAAAAAAAAATTCTGTTACAGGACCCACTATTTCAGTGATTACAATATATGATTAGGTGAGTTAGCTTGCATTGAAATCATTATGATTAGAGTTGTTGGTGAAACTAATTAGTTTCACCAGGACCATCGGTGTACCGTTGAAGATTAGTTTTATCAATAACTATCGGTGCACCAGTTTCAACAGTTTCACTATCGGTGCCCATTGATTAGTTTTACCTGCAACTCTAATTATGACTCCCTATCATGAGTTACTGTAAAATTCTTTTACAGAGCTCCCAGTGACCACACTATATAGTTAAGGTTGAGTTAATTTATATTGGAATTATTGTGATCATGAGTTACTGTAAAAAATTTTGTTACAGAACTACTCGCTATTCTGTTGGCATTAGTTTGCATTGAAATGATTGTGATTCTTATCTTGAGTTACTGTAAAAATTTTCTATCACAGAGCTTACTCGCTATTCCAAAGACCATACTATGAGTTTTAGTTTGCATTGAAATTATTATGGTTTCTATCATTAACTGCTGTAAAACATTCTGTTACAAAAAGCGTGTAAAAAAAATCAAACCAGTAGAAACTCAGCTTTTTATTTTTTAAAGTAAATTGTAGGTTATAATATAAGCAATATAATGAAATAATGACCGAACTTAGTTGATTTTTTTTTGGTTTATCTAAAATATCATGCATAATAACAGGTAACACGATCTTGTACCAATTTTAAAGAGCATTATGTATTATGATTATTGAATTGAGAATTTTTATTGCTAACTATGTTAAAAAAAATTTTTCGACCCACTTTGGCGACCCGAACGAAATATGAAAACCAATTATATAATCTTGTATAACCTAAATATGTAATTGTTGTGAAATAGATTTATTCTTTACATGTATGTAACGCGTAATGACCTTTCATTCCGTGAAATTTTTTTAGTTATCCCAACAGGGATGATAAATACTTCCATTCCATTTTATTTCGTTATCTATGCCTGCTGACATGGGATTAATAGTAGCTGTTGTACCTCGAGAGGTAAAGCTAACATGAAGAAATGTTTAGTCACACAAGGGCTACTTTAGGTAAGTATCTTATTACTTTCCAGTGATTGATACTCAGCCAAAAAAAAACGCTACTCGGTTAGCCGGCGAGTAAAACCCACAGGTTACTCAGGTAATTAATAGATAGACCCAGGTATAAAATCTTACTCATTTATACCTGAGTAAACTGTCATGTGATTGGTTACAAAAATTATTGTAGCCAATCAAATTTTACATTTGTTCGAGTTTTTGTTCGTGTAAAAATTCATATTATTAATATTATAAAATCTGTTCAGCGACATATAACAAGTAATTTAAGTTATGGTATATGAAAACCTTGTGTTTGATGACACCTATTAGTTACAATTCATTATTAATATCTGATTACCCGGGCATTATTTGGATATTCCTACTTGGGTATTACCCGGCAGGGATGGTAAATGACTTTAAATGACCCAAATGACTCAAATGACAAATGACCAGTCATTGGTCATTTCACGGCCCAAATGACTTGAAAAGGTCATTTAACTCTGGTTAATCGATTATCTAATACAATCAAATTGATTATTGTTCTTTGTAAAATAAAACGTTGCTAGATGATATCTAATAAAAATCATTACACATGATAAATAACTAAATCATTTGATGAATACCATTTGTATTTTGACTAAATGACTAGGTCATTTCCGAATCATAAGATTCAGGTATGAAGTGATTAAAAAAAAAACACTAGACAAAAAAATAATGTATTTACTTTTTTTTAAAAAAAAATAAAAAAAGTTTGTGAATAATAATTTATCGATTGTAAAATGATATAAATCATTTCCGAATTTACAAATGGCATGTTAATTAATAATCGACGTAATTGAGAAATGAAGCGAACTTATGTATTATTTAAAACAAGTTTTTTCGTGATCGGTAGGATGTCAACTCTATGCAAAATGACCTAATGACCAAATGACCCCGGGTATTACTTGGGTGAACCTAGGTATTACTCGGGTGAATCTACCCGGGTAGCTCTAGTCATTACCCGTAACTCGGGTAATACCCGACTGAGGGTAGAACAGGGATGGTAAATGACCTGGTCATTTGCCAATTTTCAAATGACCTCAAATGACCTCAAAATGACCGCTTATTTGAGGTCATTCAAATTTCGGGTCATTTGAAAATGACTCGTGACCAAATGACTATGGTTAGTAAATGACTTTGACACAAATGACTCAAATGACAAATGACCAGTCATTGGTCATTTCACGGCCCAAATGACTTAAGAAGGTCATTTAACTCTCTCTGGTTAATCGATTGTCTAATATGTTTAGCCAATCAAAATTGATGATTGTTCTTCGTAAAATAAAACGTTGCTAGATGCTATCTAATAAAAATTATTACACATGATAAATAACTGAATCATTTGATGAATATTGTCATTTGTATTTTGGCTAAATGACTAGGTCATTTCCAGACCGGTTGTAAAACGACATTCTAATCGAATCATAAGATCCGGTATGAAGTGATTTAAAAAAAAAAACTAGACAAAAAAATAATGTATTTACTTTTTTTGTGAATAATAATTTACCGATTGTAAAATGATATAAATCATTTTCGAATTTGCAAAATGGCATGTTAATTAATAATCGAGAAATGATGCGAACATATGTATTATTTAAAACATGCATTATACAAGTTTTTTCGTGATCGGTAGGATGTCTAACTCCATGCAAAATGACCTAATGACCAAATGTCCCGAGTCATTTTTCAAAATTTGAATGACCTCAAATGAGCAGTCATTTTGAGGTCATTTTGAGGTCATTTGAAAAATTGGCAAATGACCAGGTCATTTACCATCCCTGCTTTTGAGTATTATGTTCTCAAATTTCTTTTCATAGAGAACATTTATAGAATAGAATGTTTTCAAATCTAAAGGTATGTCTAAAGGTATGTTTCATGAGAACATGAGAACGAACGCTGGTCCAGATCCGTTCGAACATCACATAAGTCACGTGGTGGTTCGATCGATCAATCTTCGACATGACATATTCTTTATCAAAATTCCGGGTCGGAATACTTCGTAGTGGATCGGAATCATGGTCGGCTGGATCGGAATTGATCAATTTTGCCCCAATATCATAAAAATTTTACTAATGAATCATATCTATTCATTAGGTAAAAAATGCCCAGCTGATAATTTTGCTATAGAACATGCTAGAAACTAGGCCTAAACGCCGACCTAGATCCGACGCATCCGACCCGGAATTTTGGTGACCCACCTGTAAAATTCATTCTTTATACATTTAGAGCCCCGCACTTTTATACCCCGTACAAAGTGTATCATATACTGCGGTTTACCATTACACTGCTGATGGAATAAAAGGGAATGCATGAAAGGAAGAGATGCATTAGATGCAAGGTTTTATTAGAGAGTAAAAATATTAAGTGATACAGTATCGGAAAAAAATGTACGTACGTATACATTATCCCTGCATCCCAACCGGTGATAGTAATCTGGTTCGTTATATACACATATATAAATGGAGAACAATAATTTTGAATTCGTCCAATAGGAACTGAGAAAAAAATTAATAAATTCGACTCAGGTTATATAAAATCGAAAATGTTTTGAGACGGTTTGAGTTAATCAGATTCATTTGACGATCGACCTTATTTGAACTTGAAAAGGTTTACAATGTTTTTTTTTTTTTTATAACTTTGATTAGATAGTATGTGTTTTTAACGATTTTTGATAAAATTTACATGACAAATTGAGTAAAGTTCATAATGGGATTGTCCGATTACCAGTTAGAATGAAAGTTGTTTATGTTAATAAATTATTTTCGAATGGTATATTCCGTGCAGGAATAAAGATTTGCATGCTTGACAATACTTAATAGACCCCTAAATTGAAAATCTTTTCTATTACGATTTCCGTAAATGAAGTTATTCAAATTTGTATAGATCAGATATTTGTTTATTCACAAAAAAAATACATTTGTCATTATCGTTATCGTTATCAGTTATCTACACTAACGATAATACGTTAAAAACTCTAATTGTAACGTTTAATGTAATTCTGTAATTACGTATAACGATTTTGTAAAAAATACTCCAATTTATCCCTTTTTAGGTATATACATACCACTTATATAAAAATAAGTGCGTTAAACTTAAATAGAATGAAAGTCTATATTTGTCATCATTTAATAAATTTAAATAAATTCAGAATGAATTTCATTGATGATTGAATTGATAGAAACAAATAATAGTGTACATAAAAATATACTGTGATACAAATGGTACAAGTTACATGAATTGAATAGAATTAAATCAAATTATGAATGTAAGTTACAAAATAAATTAATTAATAATATAAATCTATCAAATAAAATACAGAATCAGAGAAAAAAAAAACTACTACTATGATGTAGTTGATGTTGTTGATGATGATGAACTTTGACATAAATTTTTAACACTAGACGGTATAGTACGTTGTCTGAATTCAGTGTATCTTTCGACAAGCTGTACAACCATACCCATTTCAACATGCCATTCTATGTGACAATGTAAAAGCCATATGCCCGGATTGTCAGCATAATATCGTATTGTCATCCACCTTTTAGTGTGAAAAAGAGTTTAGAGAGATGGTGAGATAATGATATATATATATATATAAAAAAAAGAAAAATTCAGATTTTCTGAATATAGATGAACAACTTTTGCTAAATATCGGCAGAGCTGATTCTGACTATACTACAGAAGATCAGGAAATTTATTAAGATAACTTACCCACGTGATGATATCGTCGCGGTATCGCGAAGTGGTGGATTAACCAAGTTGTAGGTGGATGGATCTGGCGAAGTACCATTACCTCCTTTTCCAACAATGTAAAAAGAATGACCGTGCTATAAATAAAAGAATTTTATAAAAGTTATAATTAGCAAGAGATCTTGATATTATTGAAAATAAAATAAATAGGTAAACAAATAAAATGCATACTAAGTGGAAAGGGTGAGTACCACCATTAGCATTAATAAAAATCAGTTCAACACCGCCAGTAGTATTATCATAAGCGTATACATTCTGATTTGCAGCCAAGCTTTGTGTACTGACACCGGAACTCAATTGCATTATTGTAGGACTAATAAAATTTGGACTAAAACTACTGTTATTAACAAGGAATATACTAGGACTAGATTGATTCGCACCATTGAAAGTAAGATTAAACGTAAATTGTTGAGAGACATTTTGTGGTGGAGGATTAGCAACGAATGGTACTAAACTAGCATCTGGAACATCATCACAGGTGGGTTCACTAGTATCTGGCCATTCTTGTGAAGTTGGAGCCGAATTATTAGCACCTTCATAATGTAATATTCCGGTAGCATTCCAATTAAGGCTTTCGAGATGATCAATATTTATAGTCACATTATTAAGGACTTGGCAAGCTGTGGTAGCACTAGCGCGAATAAAGTAGTTCCCCACAGGTTGTGAAGCATTTATAATTACAGAATAGCGCTGTGCAATATTAATTGGAAGCTTTTGAATCGTGACTGGTTTGATGCTAAAGAGGTTAGAAGACAGAATTTTATGTTATTAAAAAAATATATACACGTGTATATATATATATATTATATTATATAAATATATTAAAATTTACTTTATTCCATCAGCTTCAATAAGGAGCATTGTATGGTTATCGATTGAGAAATAGAAGTGGTTGTCCGCACTTGTATTAATAATACGGAAACGGTATCTTTTACCGCTTTGAACGACATAGGTTGGAGGCGTCACACTTGAATTGCATGATAAACCATTGAAACCATTGGCGGAGCTACAATTGTACTGACCAATACCACTCATAACGACAGAATCAGGAATGGGCTATCATTTATATATGTTGAGAATTATTTAACATTAAAATATTAATATGATTATTTTTATAAATCAAACGATAATCATAAAATCCATACTTACGCTATCTCCCGTATGATTAGCACTCATTTTGATATGTAATAAATCTTCTGTAGTGTTATGATACCATTCTTGAAAGGTAACTACATATTCATAATCGTAGAGACTCAAATGAGGATCGGCAGGGTCCTGAACAATAAGCGGACCGTGCACTCCATCCACATACTAAAGAATTTGAGAATACTTATTATTAGTTTCTATATATTATGTATAATATATATCAGATATATAATACAAATATAATATATATACGTATAATATATCTATGTATATATAACTGACAATATATATATATATAGTATATATGCGTAAAATATTTATATGTATGTTTATGTATATACAGTATAATAATATGTACATATATATATATATATATATGCTTATAAGGTAAAGATGAATTACGATAATGCGGGAGGAATTTTAATCTCATTTCCGCAGTAATATTCACCTTTACCTTATTAGAAATACGTTTTATACAAAGCAAAATCATGCATACCTGCGCTATGTAATGGGAGTGATACCAATATGTCCCAGGTACGTCGACAGTGTAATTATATATGAAGTTACCGCCATTAGGTATCGGGCACTGTGTTATTCCAGGAACTCTGTTAATTATTCAAATTTGGTTAGAAAATATAAAGCCTAAAAAAAAAAAAAAAAAAAAAAAAAATGCAGTTTTTATGACGACTTACCCATCGAACCAGTTAGTTCCATTTTGAACAATTCCATGAGAATGAATTGCAGTTGGCTCACCTAACTGATTTGTAATATTCATAATGATCTGATCTCCTACATTTGCTTGAATTATTGGTCCAGGAAACTGACCTGATAAAAAAAAAAAAATTGGTTATGCCTAAATTTGAGATTCCGTTTTTATTCGATTTTTTTTTTTTTTTTGCATTGCCAATTTACCATTAACCGTATAGACAGTGCGAGGAACACCATCTGGTGAAAGTGTAGCTTTATATAAACGAAAATCATATTCACGAATTGTAGGTTGTGTAGTTGCCGGTTGAGGTGTGAGTGGTTGAAAAAAATTTGTATTAATTTCTGCTCGTTTACGGATATCTCGCTTTGCGGGAACAGCTATTACTAAAGAAATTGTACATAGTGAAACATAAAGAATCAAAATATTCTTTATAATGTTCATTTTTTTTTTTTAAAAGAAAAAATATATATATTTTGGAAGAAAAATGTAGTTTTCAAAAACGGCAAAAAAAATAAATGCGTTTTAAAAAACGACAAATTCTTAAGAACATCGTGATTTTATGATGTCTTTTTATATACCTTTTAAACAATGGTTGCATTTCCCTTAATATGAATTTGTACAAAGTTTAAATTCTATTCCATAATTTATTTATTAATCGATGTAGCTATAAAAAAAAAAAAAACTTTTTTATTTTATTACTTTTTAAAACGTATTGTTTACCCGTTATTAAAGAAGTTATTAATGTGGGTAACACGAAGTTTAAATGCAACACTTCTAAATATAAAAGAGCTACATAAACAAAGACATGGAATTTGATTAATGTCACCAAATATATATATATGTATATATATATATATATATATGTATATATATATATATATATATGTATGTATATATATATATATATTAATTTATTATACTTTTACCGTTTCTTTAAACCGACCTCCGGCATATCAAATTAGGTAATAAGCAAGGAGACTCCGAATAATCGAACCAAATAGCGTTACTCCTTAATTCAACTACATTATATGCGCAATATAGAGTACTAAATTGGATCGTAAAGAGGTTTATATTTGTATGGTATAGTACGAAAGACGATATTATCGATGACAGAATCAAATTTGTAAATAACATTCCAGAGGGGTGTGGAATAATTCGAGATTTACATTGTATATCGTTACGGAGAACCGTATTCTCAGACAAAAAATATTTTATTTTTAGCGCAAACTTGGGCTGAAATAGACTAATTTAGAAATAAATTTTGTTAATGATTTCCTGTCTACATAGAATTTTTATACTAAATGCCTGATATGTAAATATGTAGTCGTACCCTTCATCCCTGTCGAGATCATTGCAGTAGAGCTTTTTTTTTTACTAGCATCTGCGTAGAATACTATAATCTACTAAACAGATACCAAAATTGTACTACCTGGATCCGTGATTTCTTTTCTAAGTTAGTCAATCATGCAAAATATATCATAATCAAAATTTATTAATAGTGTTCAGCCGAAGTGCATTCACTTTGGGAAAAATTTTATAGGATAATTCGATCATATGCGAATCACGTCATTGCTTTTTTAAAGTTCTCAGATTTGGTGGCAGTTAACTTCTCAGATTATATACATTGTGATGATGTAAAAATGTTCTTTGAGCCATATAAAAAGTACAAATCGATTCTCAAAATGATTTTTTTAAATTTAATTTCTAAATTTGGTATTTAATAATAATAATAATAATAATAATAATAATAATCAACGACGGCCAAGCTTTAAAACCCAATTGATGTTTGTTCATCCTTAAGATTATGTGTGAGATTTTAATATAATAATGAAACGTAAACTTGAAACAGTTTCTAGTTACAGAAGCATCATAACGATAACTTTATTTGTTAATTCTATAAAGCTGACCTGTTTTTTTTTTGATTAATTAAATTAATTATCTACATAATACTGAATAAACTATTGTGGCAAAATATTTTTATTAAAATGAATTTTCCGTAACACTATTATTATTAAAAAAAAAAACTGATTTTTTTGATTTATTTTTAATTTATTTATAATATAAATAAATAGAATAAATCTACGGTGCATCACGCATTTTTTGTTAGTAACACGACACGACACGACAGGGGTTACCCTAGTAAAACTTAAGAGGGTGCACAGTACAGCAGTACGGGGAGCACCAACTAGAATTTTTTACACGGAGGGAACAGCTCTTAAATTTTAGGGCATACTCCTAAATCATCCGGAGCGTAGCTGAATATGGTATGGAGTAGCTATACGGATCGTAAAGGAAGATATGGTATGGAATAGCTATCCGGAGTGTAGCAGAAGATATGGTATGGAGCAGCTATCCGGAGCGGAACGGAGCGGAGGATGAGTACTGCCCTGGAATTCTAAATTTTCGGAAACTCCGCTTTAGGAAAACAGATAATATTAAATTCTTATTGGTATGAGCTGAAAATGAAATTTCAGAAAACTAACAAGTCCAGGTTTTCTCTTGGCAGCACTCATTTATTTCGCGCCTATTTTTTAGATCCGTTAAATTTGAATACGTAAAAGTCAAAACCTATAACTACTGAACTGATCGTAATAAATCATTAATAAATACAGTCAGATTTTCACTCTCACGCACTAACAGCTAATTTAATAGGGAGTATAAATTACATTTTTTATAAACGTTCGCTTTTATCATAAGTCTTGTGACCTTTATCAATTTTTCTTAAAATAACATTCAATCACGTATGACTTAACTAGGCACGAATCAAATCAAATAATCCTTAATTTTTTCTAAAAAAAAAAAAAAAAATCTTCTGATAATATGACTGCTACTTAATTGACTAGGAATAGATATGTTAATGAAGCGCCCTGATTCATAATATATACATTATGCTCTTTATCATTGAAACATTGTATATTACGGTATTACTTGTCTCCTTTCTTACCGTTACGCCGTATCCCCCCTTCTTGACGGTTTATGGTAAGTCATATAGTCTTCACGTGATTATTGGCCTATCAAAATTGAAAAATATTAGCCTATAACAGATAACTGATATAAGGTTCATATGCAGTGGGTATATTGTTTACTATAGCGATTATAACGATTATAACGATTATAACGATTATAGCGATAATAGCGATAATAGCAATAATAGCGATTATAGCGATTACAACGGTAGTGGTTATTAATCTATCAGAATCACGGAAACAAACATGCCGGTATCATGCGATAAACGTCGTCGTCTTCCGCTTTGCTTAGCTGTAACTTGTCAGGTGACCTAACCTGAATTGGTATAACTATGGCCTTCGGTCACAGGTTATTACAATAATTTTTAATATTACTACGTATTTTTGCGGACTATTATTTTATTAATAATAAAATAAACAAAAAAAAAAAAGTCTTTGTGAAAATTTGGATCAACGTGCAGAGATCACATGTAGTCCAATCAGGAAGCAAGATCAAAAGAATTCGGAAATAATAACAATATTCCATATTTGGGTAATCCCCTACTTTACACATTACCTAATCAAGTTTGATTACGTTACAAAAATTTAATATTCCTAATCCCCTACTTTACACATAATGACGTAAAATTGATTTCCAGCCCAAATTAAGCTTAATTATTTTGCTATTATGTATTATATATTATAGTATTGAAAGCTTTGATGGTTCGAGTTTTTAAAATAACTATTTTTTTGCACAGCATATACGTTCTGCACTTACTTGTTTTCATGTGGATGGATTCTTATTATTTTGAGTGTTTATGTTCTTTTATAAAATTTATTTCAATTGATTGATTACATAACTATTCTAGAAAACAATGTTGTGTAATTTTTCGATTAGGTAGTTTTAACAAAGGATTTACATAAATTACCCTTTCACATAAAGATTGTTTACTTTACACATGACATGAAAAGGCAAGTTCATAAAGAGCATTAATTCATTGATTTATTAATTTGCACTACAAACATGAAAACACGAAAAAGTGAATGAATTTGCAGATTTGGGCACTATCGCTATTCCTATTCATTCTATTGAACAAAAATATCTAGATGTATTTTACATAATAAACAACTCTATCAGATGACTTTATTTATAAATAATCAAAAAAAAGAAAGACGTTTACTAAAATGCACCTATGGTGTTTTGCCATCTATGTTACATTATCTTAAAAAAAATTAGCTAATTAACTAGTACCGCGGTGCTCCAAGTAAAAATGCTCTACGCCCCTAAAAATCCCTCCCAAACCTTAACCCTAATCCTAAATACTATATGTTGTACGTCGAAATCGAATTCTTGTGGTTTCTAAATCAGTTGGTAACTTAATAATCGGATTTAAAATTAAAATTTAATAATTATCAAATTATTAAAAAATCAAACAGATGAAATTGAATTCTACGTAAATTTGTCCGAGTTACAAGAATATTTATTTTTATTTCTTAATACATTTGAAAACTTACTAAATTTCTCGATGGCAAAATAAACCCTTTATTATGCGAGAGGATTATATTTTTATACTAAGGCTGTTTAAGATCCATCAAATGCAACTATTAGAACTACTAAAGATTATTAATATAATTCGCTACAAATGTAAAAAGTAAAATTGCCTCGATAACCACGTTTGCAATAATTAATGTAACTAGAATAAATGATATCAATTAAAAAATTTTGTCAATTCTTAATTAACAGGCGTCATTTATTATTTTTACCGGTTGAAGAATGACCTAGGACAATATCAAATTTATTGTATTTAATAAAATTCAAGTTCATTAAAAAAAAATATATCATTATAATCACAAAGTTAAACTATCATCTTTTTGTTCATAAAAGATAGTAAAAACCTTCAGGTCAATAAGTCGTATTTATATTAGCAAAATAGTGACTTTAATGACTTAAGGATTGTCTTTATACTGTTTTTTTACATTCAGAAGATTTCCAGTTTTTCTTCTAAAAATTTATTATTTATTTTTATTAGCAAAAAATTTCAAAAAGATGAGGTTTATTTAAAAAAAAAAAAAAAGGTCATTAAATAAATTATTACGTTCATTATAAAATATTTTTCTTTGCAAGTGTATAAATCATTAAGCTCGTTAAGTAATTCTATAAACTCTTTTTTTCATAAATAAAATAAAATATTTTTAAATTGTTAAATAAAATCAAGATTATAAAGAATAAATACTATTAATTTTATACTGTATGTTATTTTCAAATTTACTAATGACATTAATAAATATCTGTTTCTATTTAACCCTCTTATACTTGTTTAATAACATAAACTCTATTCTAAAAAACTAACCTCTAACCTTATTTATCATATTTCGTTTTAATCTGATTTCATTATGACACAGAATATCTAAAGTTCAATACGGATTTATGAAACAATACGAATAACAGTATGGTATGGATGACCAGATCAATATTGGGGTGTAAAATACCCATTTTAAAATCTGTACCATACTGCTCGAGGTGTTATTTATATCATAACTGATGATTAATGTTTTTAATTGAATATGCGCTAAATGGATTCAGAATCACCTTTACATTGTAAGTTAGTTTGAAGTTCTTTGCCGATTTGAGTGAATTTAAAAATTTAGGTTTAACATGAGTGTGTATTTAGAATCAACTTATATTTGATTCTAAATCTACCAAGATTCTATTCCGACGTACAACATAAGTTATACGAAACTTACAAAACAATTATGAAAATATAATAGATGCGATTTATAATAAAGAGATACAAAAAATCATAAGTTGATAGAAAAAACTATATATTTTTAATCCATTATCGGAAAGTTAGTTTGTTGTGGTAACATTTTAATTCACTTGAAGTTATCAATTAAATATCAAGGAATTAACTATAATTGTTTTACCAAAATAAAATCCCTCATTCAAATTATTTATGTTGGACAATTACCTAAGATATCTGATATATGGTTTCACTTTTTTATCATTACGATAAATAATGACAAATATAGCATTCAGAAATAACTTTCGCTAAAAAAAAGTTAAAAAAAAAAAAAAAAACTTTATTAAAAAATAAACCTTACGTAAAAAAAAAAGCTTTATTAAAAAAAAAAAAACTTAAAAAAAATTTTCGTTAAATCGTTATTATTAACACTTTCCGGATATATGTACCGTAAAACCCAGATATCAGATCAGAACCACTATGTACTGTACTAAACCCAGGTGTGAATTTCAAAATTTACAATAACCAAATGCGGTTTTTTAGGCTACCCACTATGAATGAAAAGCATGTGTGCTTTTTAAATTTTCCTTCTAATGGTACAAACTCTCCACCATGTACTAGATCCGAGGTCTAATATTAGGTTTTAATATTGAAATCATCTAACACTAAGCATGTAAATGAGATCTAGTGGCAAAACTTTGTGTTATAAACTATTTCTATTTTTGGCTAGGCCATTTGAATTTTTTGGCTTTAGATTTCTAAAAGCCCGTTTTTGTAAAAAATAAATCACTAGTTTCTGGATAAGATCAACCCATGTTTTAATACTTATTCGTCGAGATTGTGAAAAATAATCTATAAGGCGATAAATAGAAAACCTAATATTGTAGGTATTCATAAAGGAAATTTAGTACAAAACTAAATTTAATATTATAAATTTGTTGCACTTCCAGATACGGCTTATACCGAACCGCGAGCCATACTTCTAAACAGAACCATTTATAAATTCTGGGACACCTGTCAAAAAACTAACCGAATGATTTTCCGGCCGATTAAGTTGTGATTGTGTTATAACAGATTCAATATATAATTTAAGATCAGGTGACTAATATAAATAGGTATTATTATCCTAGAATTATGTTAATTTCAAACCATCTTTGCTGGCAAATAATTGGAAAAAATTTAGAAGGTTTATCAATTCTAATATACTAAACACTTGGTGTTACTTTCTATAAGTTGGATCTCAAGCACTTTCAAAGATATTGATTATAGGCCAGGACTTTATACTTTTATTTATTTTTATTACTATAGTTCTTATACTATATTTTTTTATATTACTCATATAATCAAGTACCAATACTTTAAAATAAATGGTTTGTTCTGGTCTTATAATCTATATAAGTTATTTTTGTAGTATTTTCTTTCTAGTTCTAGGCTTTAGTCAAATTGCTTTATTAAGTTTATTTTAAAAAAATTTTTAGGGCCGCGGATCCCTCCCGGAACCCGCATTACCTTTTGTACGGAAGGACAGAATTAGACAAGGACAAGGCCTTATTGAAACTACATGTTCTTTAAAACTCAATCTTCGCTAAATAGAAGATACTGTACTATTTATTTTTTCAGTTTTTAATAAATTGCGTCACGTGACGTCCACAGATAATTGCTATCTCAGGGGTTTTTTTAATAACAAAAGAAAAAAAATTTTAAAAATTTTCATTGACAGTATTGGATTTTTAAAGAATCTAAAATTATAATTAAAAAAAGAAATATATGTAAAATTTAATTTATATATATAATAGTACTGTATAGTTTTAGGTATTGTACTTTTTCTTCTATATATTTTAATTCTATGTTAGGTTAACTTGAAATATCAAAATTTGTGTTTCTAATTAGCAATTTTCTTTTAAAAAATCTGTATTATTTGTAAAAATAAATAGCTACCTTTTAAATTATTATAATTACAGTATATCAGATATAGATAAATATGAGTTCTGCCAAGGGAAAAAATAAATAGCTACCTTTTAAATTACTATAATTACAGTATATAGATAAATAGATAAATATGAGTGCTGCTAAGGGAAAAAGGCTGTTCGGACTATATTATAATCTAATGTCCGAACGGCCTTTTTCTCTTGGCAGCACTCATATATAGTATTAGTTATTCAAAGCTAGATATTTAAACTTTAATAATATAGAATGATTAATATGTACTTGTTATTGGTCATGTTGTTGATGATAACTGATTATTCACTGTGCTTATGACGTGACCAAAGGGCATGTCGTCTGCTGTGAAGAAATCAGCGATTATCGTTAACAACATGACCCAAAATAACTACATTTCTAACGTAAGCACCTGGCCATTTTCTGCATCTTATTGGGTCATTTCTAAACGTGATACACAAATTCCGATAGGAGGTGAACAAAGTTTGTGTATCATGTATTAGAATTGACCCAATAACATGCATGAAAAATGGCTAGGTGCTCACATAAGAAGTAAAAAAATAATATGTAGCATGAGATAATATAGAACAGTTACTGTTACTTAATAAGAAAAAAATAGGCACTAAGATAAAATTAAACGTATGGACCTGAAACGAACCCGAAACGTATAAAGTATTGCCAAGGCTTTCAGGTTTATTTATTATTTATCAGATTCTGTCGTGAAAAATAAGTTAAACGTATGAACCCGAAACGAACCCGCATTGCCAAGACTTCAGGCTTTAAAGTTTATTTATTATTTTTATCTGATCAATGATATGCGATTATGTATCACATATGTTAAGTTTTTAAAGAGCCAAATTAGTAAAAGCCTGAAGTCTTATTTTCTCTTGGCAACTCTCGTTTATGTGTCGGAAATAACAACTGTATTTTATTTTCCTTTAATAGATAATAATTAAGGGTGCTCTCAAGCATCTAAATTAATGGATCGGGCTCAATTTTTGATTAATGGAAAATAAATTATTCGATCAAGCGAATTCATTATTGCAATGAAAAAAAAAGATCATCTTTTTTATCAGAGTTGTGCTGCTGATTGTAGAGTTTGTAGTCGACCATGATTTATCGACTCGACTAAGTCAATATTTAAAAATCGGCTTAGACGACTAAGTCAAAGTTCAATCACCCTAATTCAGAAAGTTATCGGAGATTTCCTCATATTTTTCTCTCAACCTAGTACGTTTTGTTGACTTTCTTTTCGGAAATTTTCAACTCCTACGTTTCCTATTTTTAAGATTCCATAATTTTATATATACAATCCCTTTTTTACTACGTCGGCTGACTAGGCTGACTAAGCTGACTAAGTCGATAAATCAAAATCGACTACAAACACTAACTGACTGGCTAAAATTTAATATTCACATTTCAATTAACCGTAGTACTTGTGCATGATCTCTATAACTAGAGAGATCCCTAAATTAAACCTAATTTAGAAAATGTAACTTGTGCTACGTATCTTAAATGTGAACGCCAAGCTGATTGAAGAACTACAATCTTTTTTCACTGTTATTGCCTTTTTAAAGCATCATTTAAATCAATAGATAAATAGATCGAGTAATGCGTTTAGGCTAAAGAAACTTTTTTTTTTGAGTAATCTTTTATTATAAGATTTTTGCACGGCTGAAATTTGTGTTGTTACGTTGACCCCTAAATCCAGAATAATCAAAATTAGAACAATCCGAACTTATTGTTCCTTTTTAGAAGAAATAATTTGGAATTTTCAATTGGAAGGTAATGAGCGTTGGAAGGTAATTTAATATAAGCAATGAATTAAGAAACATATGAAGAAGCATATTATATAACCAATTAGAAGCAGCTTTCGAAATACTGAAATGGATGAATAATCAACAACACTGCTAACCCAAAATTGGTCAAATATGTTGTGATAGACATTAAAGTTTAACAGTATAGAAAATATCGATGTAGATTTAAAAAAAAAAAAAATTAAACCAAGATATTTTTTTCATGTTTCTTGAATAAAAGGTTACCAAAAATTAAAATTTACCAGACACAATCTAGAAAACAGATAGACGAAGTTTTGTAAGCAATAAACATGAAACTCCGATGACAGTTTTCTCAAAACCAGTTACGTGTCTGAATTTAAAATTGACTCCGACATATTACTTCGTGTAGTTCTGATTATACATGTCATAGAAACTGTTTCGGTTTGACGAAAGCATTTCGAATTAAATTTTAATATGAGGTTGCCGAGGTAATTAAAAATTTCATATCAAAAATCAATACCGAAATAGTTTCTACAAGTATGATTCAGAAAATACTTTAATATAACCAGTGTTGGCAACTTTTGCGGCCAAACAATTTTTGAGGGCCGGCCAGATGGCCAACTGGCCAACGGCCAATGGCCAATGGCCAAATTTTGGTCAAAAATTTATAATTTATATAATTTAGCCAATCATATTGCAAGTTTGACTATATAATTGTTGGCCAAATAATTTTTTTGCCCATTTTGGCCATTTGGCCGCGGCCATTGGCCACGGCCAGTGGCCGGCCAAATAGCCAAGTGACAACACTGAATATAACGGTTAGAAGTGATTTATAATATAGAAACCAATTTTTTTAAAAATATATGCATTATAATATACGTTCGAATAATCAATGATTTAATTTTTATTGAAACATGCAGATATGACCATTCTATGTTTTTCTTTAATATTTTTTATCAAAGACATGATACTCTTTTTATTGCAGAACAACTAAATATAAATAATAATTATCATAACGAAACAAGATAAATAATATATTTTCTCATAAAATTTTATCTTCAACTCGATTGTTTCAGTATTTTGACCTCACACCGTTCAACATTGACTAGCAGATAAATTATTTACAATCTATTAAAATCAATTGACACATCAAAATAAAACCAATAAAATAATCGTAAAAATATTATTTTAAATATAAAATAAAAAAATAATAAAAATAATAAAGAAAAATAAAAAAATCTAATAAATAAATAAAAATAAAGAAATAAAATAAAAAAAAATAAAATCAAAATTAATAAAAAATCTAATACATAAATAAAGAAATAAAAATAAAGAAATAAAAAAAAAATAAAATAAAATAAAAATTAAAATAATAAATAAATAAAATAAAATAAAATAAAATACAGTTAATAAATACAACAGCAAGCATAAGCATTATAGAATAAATAATATCGCAAAATTATTATTGTCAAAACAAAAAGAATTATAATGTTGAGCTTAAGCATTCGTGACTGATACATTTGGTTTTCTCTTGACAGAATCCCAAGCCAGAACAAGACATCTGAAATCCAACAATAAGAGGAATAACGGGCATGAAGAAAACCGTGTCCCTTAAAAATAGATACATGATTTCAAAATAACGCGCACATAACATTAGGGTTTCAACAAGCAATTTGATATAATAGGTAGGTTAAGAAAAATTTTATCTTTGTTCAAAATAACGCCCATGCGCGTACTCTAAATATCGCGCATATTACATAGTTATTAGCCAATAATCTCAAAATATCGTGCAGATTGGCGAAAACACGGTACACATATTTTGCATATATTTTAATGGGGAAAATTTGTGATGTTCCGGGACGGAATGAGGCCAAAATGCTTGGGACAACAAAACGTACAACACTGTGTGCGCATATGTATGTCAATATATAGTCAATTCTATGGAAAGAACTCCTTTATAACAAGCTAGGGGATGTCATTCGGTTCGGTCTTGAACTAATAGACCGCAGTCCGTCATAGGACTGGTCTAAACAGAAAAAAATTGATCCGCTTTAAGTCTTAAGACCGGGCTAGTCTGGACTAACAAAGTCTTAAGAATGAAAACCAGACCAGGATTACACCAAAATAGACCTGATTGAACCAGACCGGACTGTTAACATCCCTATAACAAGCTTAAGTTTTATACCAGTTAGTATGATGAATCTTAACTTTTGACATTATCGTAAAGAAAGTTGATGTAATGTACATTTTACATGTATTTATGTAAAATTTTTATTGAACTTTATAAAACTTGATTTAAATTATACATATTCAACGTAGATTTTAAATATTCTTTGTAAAATTTATAATATATATAAATTTAATTAAAAATTGGTTGAAGTACAAATCGGATGAAATTTAAAGGGTTTAAAAAAATAGAATTAATTTATTTATACGAACTCTCACTTGGACTATGATAATAGGAATAACAAAGCCCAGGATCGACAGTTGTTCCTCAAAAGGACATTGTAGTTACGGATATTTATAAAAAATCTTGTTTAAAAGCTTATATCCTTGAGTTGGTTCATGTATGAAGGAAAACTGATCTAGAACATCAGTTCCAACAAGAGAGTTGTCTACCTGATCACCTGGGTTTCTTTGCCAATCTCTGAGAGTATTTATGCGCATCCACTTACTCCATCTGTTATTATTTCCAAGAGCAATTTCAAATATTTACAATGAATAATAAACATGAGCAAGATATCCATATCCATTAGCATCTAAACCAAAATTTCTCCATCCTATTTTTCCAAGTGTACTATGGACATAATAAGATAGTGTCATTTCTGCCACACCTGAATCAATAACAGATTTATACAGCTTATTGCCCTCGAAAGGATCACTAAAAATTATACTCTCTTTTATTTATATAAGATATGCTTAGTTATTTTATCAATTTTGCGATTCGAACTATGAAGCCATCTCCAGAATGCTTGTAGAAAATGCCAGATACCTGCATAATATTTGATTTAATTAATAATTTTATATCAATATATATTAAACTACCTAACAAAAATTTTAATCATACTACCTTTTGGCCAACAAAGTTCTAATGGTTCATGTCCATAAAAAATGGGTTCTCCAATTTCTCTTACATTATTTGGTTAAAAATTTTTTATATTGTCATGGTCGTAACTGGTCCATAGTGTTTTTGTTGACCTTCCCTATTATAATTTCTTCGCTTCTCTTAGCGACAAGATAGTGTATCATTAAGTATTTTCCTCATGTGCCCTACTATGCACATAAGAGTCGTAACCATCCATCCATAACTTTTGTTACATCCTTTTATATGCGAAAATGTTCCTTATATACTTAACATTCGATACTAGATAAATTACATCATAATCACAATATTTAACTTTACTTCCATTACATAATTAATTAATCATCCAATACTTATCTTTCTTAATCCATGCGCCTTGATCGATTCTTGATTGATCACAGTTACACATATTAAACTAGCGACTAGTAAACCTGAATCATGCCGTATTGGGGTGTCACACGGATTAATCAATCAAAACTAGAGATTTAAGCCGGCTAAGGAAGCCGCAGCTAAGCTGGCTTAGCCGGCTAAGCCAGCCGATGTAATGTGATCGGCTGGCTAATGCGGCTAAAACTTAACTATTATAAGAATATTCCGAAAAGAAAAATAAATGAACATAAAAAATACGGACAAATATCCTGAAATGTTCCGAATAGATAGACGTTAGCCAGCCGCTTAGCTGGTGATTTAGTCAGCTGGCTAAGCCAGCTGATTAAACCCATGTGGCTTAAATCACTAATCAAAACTATGTCAGCAACATTGATCAAATTTACTATGATCAGATTTTTATCAAAGAAATTAAGATAATTAATCGAGTGTAAATTTACTATTATTGCAAAGTACAAAATTCTAAAAGTATCACACAAATATTGCACTTATTTTTCCAATTTTTAATTTTTTTAATTGAAAACAATTCGTTAGAACGGTTTCAAAATGGCTATGTTTGAATTTTCACTAAAGTTCTAATATTATAATTTTTTCGTCCTAATTAATGAATTTTCAAGTATTCTATAAGACGAATGCTTAGAACCCACATATTAATAAAAAAAAAAGAAAACATAGCCTTATTCTTTGGCTTTATATAAATAACTAGTGAAATTTCCAGGCGATTTAACGTCTAGATAATAAGTTGATACATTTTAAAATATTTAAAAGATCGATTTTTATATGAATTTAATAATATCCGATAGATTTAGGGTAAATCGTAATTAGTAATATCTGCGTAATAGAAGAATAATATAATGTAAAGTCTATTATAAGAGGTTCAATCTGTAAGATCAAACTTTAACTTCTGATATTTCTTGAATAAAAACGATTGTGCTTAATAAACAACATTGTAGCGTCTTAACGATGGTGATTGTAATCGCGAAGATTTGGCCACAATAGTCTTAGTGTAACATAAAAAATCTACAATATGAAAAATTACATAGTTAGCTGACATAGTTTTGATCAATTAGTCCCAATGCATGCTGTAGATCCTGTTGCACAATTCCGGACTAATTTTGCTGTAGAACTGTGACATATATTATATCTTTTATATTATTTGGTTAAAAAAGATTTTGTTTAGGTTTGAGTGATCTTTTTTACATTATGAGCTCCTATTTCCCATCTGTTATCTTTGTCTTTTACAAGCACAAATTGGAATAATCATGTTAAATTTAGATACAAATTATTGATAAATTGTAATTGTTTTAAATAGTATAGATAAATGCAAAAAAATAAAGATTAGTAAAAAAAAAGATGATACTTATATATCTTTTTAATGACACAAGTATTGTTTTAAAACATGACTTTGTAATTTTTATGTGATGATATTGTATATACGTTACTCTGGTTATACCTATAGCTAGATATAAGGATATCATAGTAAAATTTTCTATACTGATATTTTTTCAAAAATTTAATATAAAATGTTAGTATAACTTACTGTATTAACATTCTGAATTTTTTTACTAATAACTCAAAAATGTCAATATAACCAGAATGACATGTTTGCTACAGTACTATATTAAATATCACAAAGCACATGATTCTGCAAATCAAATTGAACATACATATGGTATTATGAAATTTGTTTTTTATAATAGTTGGTTAGCAAGAATCTTCATTTTTTTGAAATGATTAATCTTTAATTTAAGAGGAACCTAGTATTAGTGCTAAGCCTATACTACCAACCAAGTTGATATTATAAAAAATTGACTTGGTCTGTTTAGTTGACTAGGGCTATTCTTAAGTTGTTCTCTTAATGTGATTTACTAGTAATTTGAGAAGTTGCTTGATCCTATTAATCACTAACTATAGTATTGATTATTATATATTATAACTAGAGTAACCAAAATTTGCTAAAATTCATTGTATAAAATACAAAGTTTAAATTTTAATCAATCAGAATAACTAAATTTTTTTTGAATTAAATCATTATCATATACCATTAAAGAAGGTACTTGAAAATAAAATATTGACCTAAGAGTGATCTTTGAATTTGAATCTAAAAAAATCTAATTCTACTTGTAATATATATTTTAGATTCTATAATGTAAGACCACTAGTTTTATTAAGAGTCATCAAAGTTGACTTTTCAAGAAATCAATTGAATTAGCAGACTAAGGTTGTTAGTCTAATTGGTTGAAAAAATAGTGAAAAAATTAATTGTGATTAAATTAAAAAAAATCTGATAATATAACCAATGATCATTAAGTTTTATTCTTTTACTTTTTTTTTTCCTCTACTATTCTAAAGGTCTTTAAACACCTTAAAAGCTTTTCTTTAAGGCCAGAGTAATCTATTGTTAGAGATTTATAAAATATCATATAATTTTTTAATTTATTACTATACTAGTAAGTACCCATATAGTGTTTTTAGTTGGTAAAAATTTTGCTAATCAACTAGTTGCCAACTGGTTAATTAGTTATATTACATGATATTTTTAGATAATTAGTCAATCAAATCCAAAAAATCATTATGAATTAGCCCAACTAAGTGGAATATCTTAGAATTATATTAATTAAATAATTAGTTGTTAGTTGTTTAAAAAATTTTTCAAATTGATTACCGTATATGTCTGAAAATAAGCTACTACCTAGGGGTTAGTAAAATAAATAGGGGGACAACTCAATGTTACACAAGTAGGTAATCGATCTTCACTGTTACAATATAAGCTTTATATAGTTTTTTATATACAAATTTATATAATCCTGTAATCATCTTCAAAAAATTTTAATAAAAATTTCAGCTATTTGAATACAGATTTTTTTTTGAAATGCGGAATGACTAAAGGCTGGTAACTAGCTTCATAAAAGCTTAGCACTAGTTTTCTATGTTTTTAAAAATTAAATCATATACTTCCCATAACGTGGCCTAGATTAGCAAAGATATGTACTTGGATCAGAGAACATTAAAAAGCACTGTGTAAAGCTACTTGACTGCTCCCTTGGAATGAATAACCTTGGATCTAGGAGATACTAAAAGGAATGAATATAAGACATTTATTTATAATTCAGGAGGGCATTTGTTTATGATTCAAAAGTTGAAAAAGATGAATATAAAGCATTTGCCAATTATCCAGAAGTTGAAAAGAATTAATGTAAGCACTTGCTTATGATTGAGAAGAAGCTAAAAAGGATAAACATGTATAAGGCCAAGGTTAAAATAAGGCTAAGGTTAAGGCGGTGCTGCTTGTTTCACTAGCAATTATTTTTTTATTTTTATTTTTTTTTAATACTTTGACAGTCTTGTCAGTGCTACATTAATAAGTTTACATACTAATTTAAGATTTGTATATAATAAACTCTCTAATTGCAAGCCCAGCATCATCCAGCTATCCGAAGACGCCCAACGTTGGACAAACATGGAGCGCCGAAAGCTGCTTTCTCAGATGAATGAACAGCTCTTTTACTTTCATTCCCAATGTATGGATCCAGTTTCTTTCTTTTTTTTGATCTCTTGTGACTCCCATTTTCTACAGTAATGCAACGGGTTTGCCAAACTAGATCATAGAAACTGTTCTCTACTAAAGCTTTGTAGCATTCTACAAAATCCCAACGTTGCTTTTCTTGTGATCAGAAGCGTTCTAAGATTTGCTGAAACCTTTTGTGGAAAAAGACCCCGAATTATGCTTTTCCTTAGCTCTTGAATCTCAGTTCTACTTGTTCCAAATAAGGCCCTCTTTACTTAATGCTATCGACTTCCGATAATATTTCTTGTGGGACACTCTCTTGTTCAATTGAAAAGGCTGCCCCCTCGATATTAAGCCAATGCAATATGTAACTTTCGCATTCAGTCATATGGTCGAGTGTTTCTTCCTCTTCTTGGTTACAACGAATGCAATTGTTTTGAGAGATTTTCTTCGCTTGAAAACCGATAGTGTTGGTACTTCGTTAGTTAAACACTTCAATCGAAAAGCTACTCTTCTGCTTGTTTTTATTGATTTACATCTAATTCCCATTTTCCTTTTAAATTTTTCCAAAACAATGACCAGGAGTGCTTAACGAATTTTTATCTGGTTCAACATATCTTAAGACCCTTGAGAATCTAAAATCCAAACCAATTTTAAACTCAAAGATCTGCTTGATAAAGAGATGAAGTAGCATCTCAATATAACTTCCTTTCCACATAGGAATAGCGTCAAGCCTTATGTTGTTCTCCAGCTTTAGATTTTTTAAATTGGCGAGCTCTGCCCCTTTTTTTGCCAACTTGTCTGCTTCTTCATTCCATTTCTCTCCGCTATGGCCTTTGATTTTATTAAATTTAAGTACAATTTTCTTTGACTGTGAAAGGTCCTGAATTTTCGTAATTAGACTATAACTTTTGTATTTACTCCAATGGTGAAATGCCTCTAACTGTACTTTTGAACTCAGGCTTGCAATTGCCGCCGCACTATCTGTATTAATAACTATATTTACTTCCTTTGGTGCTACTAATAAAACTATCCAAATTGCTACCAACCCTGCCTTTGTTGAAGAAGGCCAAGACTCAAATCATATATTCCCTTCTGCTATTTTTAAGTTTTTAAGGGAATCCAGCCATATTCAACTGGCTCCCATAACTTTTCTCCCATCCTTTTCGACTAAAAAACCATCTGTATATACTTGAAAACTTATATTGCCTGCCGCTAACAAACAGTAATATTGACTAACAAGCATATTCGTTAGACCAGAACCTAGCTCTTGCATATGAATTAGTTCCACTACATGATCTTGGATAATGACTCTGTCTAAAGTGCTACAGAGGTCATCTGATACAAAAACCTCTTCAGTTTCTTTATTATTTGTTCTTAATTGGCTTAGAAGAGTTCTGTATTTTGACGAATTTTGCGCTACTACATTAGGTATAATACCGATTGCTTTGTTTGTATGTATTGACACATGTACTCTTCTTTAACCATTTCACAAAAGTCTGCACCCTCTTTTGTTCCTTTACTCTTGCTATCGTGTATATTTTTGGTTTGAACTAAAAGAAACTTTCCTCTCTTTTCCAAGATCTTGCCAACATTAATATCACCGCTTTGGACTAATTGAAAACAAATTACTTCCTTCTTTCTTTTATCTTCTGAAACCCCACTCAACTTCCATTCCAAAGTTAAAGGGTTGCTAGGCACCCCTAATTGAAAACTCTTTATCTGCCTTGACGTGTTGTCTGTTAAAAGTAACTCCTTTATCTTTATGAACCAATTTGCCTTTCTGCCCTATTTGGTAATCTTTTTACTACTTTAAGCTCTTGCCACGAAAAAAGATTTTCCAACTTTTTATCAAGCAGCTGCTCTATAAAGAACAAATTCATCCTGCTTAATGATTTGTACGCTTTAAGAAAGACCTCTACATCTACTATCTCTCTTAACTTTTTCCTTTATTTTCGATGCATATAGAAAGTTGTTTCGTTTGAAAGGTAATGCCGTTAGGCTGTGCTTTGAGTAGAGATATACAAGTTAAATTGTCCTTCCAAATTTTTTTAAGCCAAATTTCATCCATTTCTGACCATGTTTCCTCTGTTATACATGCATCTCTTGGCCCTTATAATCGTTAGCTCCGTTAGGCTGCCTTTGGTATTTAATCTTTTTTGAAGACCTGTTAATTGTTTCGTTACAATTTCTTGAGCCAAAGGCTTATATCCTAAAAATCCTTTGTGTAAGACAATGTAATTGCCTGCCTTTTGTATGATGTCCAGTTTATGTTTAACCATTCAAAAATAAGGCTGGTGTATACTATTAAGAGCCTGAGTTGAGAGCTTTGAAAGCTGTAGGATATAACTAAGTTTAGGAAGTAAACACCTATTGTTAACATAAACTAGTTGGCTTAGAGAGAGTTTTTTCCAATTTAATGCAATTGTGAATTGTCTCACAATGTCACGTGCTTTCTTCTTTACTAAAGATTCCTTCATTTTTCCATTTAACCACACCCCAAAAAACGAGTGGTTGTCTCTATACTTTCAGCTTGAACTATCTCATTTTAAACTGCACAAACCTTTCTTCTTTGCATAAACTTGAATTTAAAATTAAAAGCTTGGATTTCTTCCCGTTTATTTGAATGTCATTTATTCTAAAAAAATTACTTGCTATTTCCGTTATTTTTCTGAGCTGAGATTTGTTTTCTGCAATCCATGTCGTATTATCTGCATATGCTAATACTGAAAACCTCATCTCAGATTTCCTGTATGATTGTCTAGCCCAATCTGTTATTTCTTCTGTTTGAACCTTATATTCTAAATCTTTATCACACTCTATACGACACAGCAAAGGATCGTAAAAAATACACCATAGAAGGGGTGCCAAAACTTCTTCTTGATCGATCACATCTGCCGCTTCATATGGATCAGTTGGTCCTAACGCTATAATTACTTTTGCTTTCCTTCTTTCAAAAAGGTTTATAATGATTTTAATTATTTTGCTTAGTAATTTTAATCTGTTCATGGCCAACTCTAAAGATGAAAGAGATACTGAATCAAAAGCTTTACGCATGTCTTAAAATAATATCCACATCTCTTTTCTCTTCTCTTTTGTGTCTTTCATCAACATGTTCATAATATGAATTGGATTTTCAGTTGAATACCCGGGTAATCCTACAAAATTTGGGCCTTTGAGAATTTTGTTCTCAACGAAAACTCTAGCTAATCTTTTGTTCAGAACTCTTGTGACACATTTTCAGAATGATTCTAACAATGCTATTGGTCTTGCATTGCTTAATGAGTACTCCCATTTTTCACTTTTAGGAATTAAATACAACTGCGATACTTTCCATTTATCTGAAATGTCACCCTCTATTAAATATTTATTGGCCAATTGCCTAAAAATTTCTTGGGAGCTTATACTCACTTGTTTAATTAACCTATAACCAATACCAGAAGGCCCCAGTGCTAAAGTGTTTTTGGGTTTTTTGAGTGCTGAAAACTATTCCTCTAGTGATATTTCTGATTCTAATTCCATGTACCAACTTTTCTTAATTTTTCCTAAGGGCTTGTATATTTTACTCCAATCATTGGACATAGAACTTAAGTGTGTTCTTCTTTTTTGAAATTGCTGCTGAAAATGTAACATAGTCTTTTTGAGTACCGCTTCTTCCTCTGTTATTAGATTCCTATCTACACCATCTTGTTCAAAGATACGATCTAGTTTAATTGACTTTCATGGTTTATTAAGAAGGCTTCAGAGCATTTTCTTTTGGTCATTCTCGATCATAGCACATTTACGTTCTACGTTAATCTCTTAATTCTTGACTTTTCAACTGCTGCTCTTGCGTTTAAGAGCTTCTACCATCCCTTTAAATCAATAAGGGGGCTTTCAGAAATTACGTAATATTTTGTTACTAATAAATTTCAAAATTTTACCCACCCACCTAGAGTTCTTACCTGGGTCAGAAAATAGTGACCTGGATGGGTCAGCTATTTGCTCGGGTCATGACCCGGGTCAACGGGTCATGTGAACAATCATAAAGTTTCTTAAAGATAATCGCTCTTTTCAATTACTGAATTAGAAAGACAATCGAATTTTATGAATTCTGCATATTACCATTGTCAAAAACAATGGTAATATGCAGGATTCATAGGATGCATAAATTTGATTGTCTCCCTAATTTGAAGAAATCGGTATAACCCTTACATAAAGTTGATTTTCTTAGAAATCATACGCCAAGAGGCATATCGTTTATAATCGGAGGTTTGTAAAAATTTGGAATTTTACATAAATAAAAATCCAAATTTTTCTGGGTCCCTGATAGTAAGTATTTTAAGGAATAATTTAAAATTGTCAATAATCTCAGGTATATTTTTATTGGTACGTTTTTTTTTTGTGGTTTTAAGTAGAATAGTTGTAAAATTCTACGTAGAAATTTTCAAAGTATCATTTTAGCATGTTCACGAAATAGTTAAAGCCAAGTTGTTACTTACGAATTGGGGCTGAATTAGATAAGCACAAAGCATTGGGGCGTTATCTAATATCAGCTAGGGCTGAAAATTTTATGGGAATTTTTAAAATCATTGTATCGCTTTGCAGAATTGGTGTGAGAGAAGAATTACAGTTTTAGATTTCTTGCATTGTAAGCATGTATATAAAAATTGAATTAGTACGCATTTCAAAGTTCCTAACGCCCAAATCTTACCATTAAATACTTCTAGATCGTTTGTGTGTCATAACACTCGTACTATTATTATTATAAAAAGCCAGTTGAAGACTATGATAAACCTTAAAAAAAAAAAAAAAAAGACCGTTGAACCTACCATCAACATAAAGCAAATAGAATTACATAATGTAAGTCTTTAATACGAGAAATAGTTCATTTTGTTGTGAAAAATAATTAACAATCTTATTTTATCATATAGAATTACCAAGCAGATAATATGAACGATGAATTTCTAGAAGATATGGTGTTAGAGTCTGAGAATGTGTTAGAGCATGATGATGCGTTAGAGACTGATAATGCGTTAGAGCCTGATGATGCGTTAGAGGCTGGTGATGCGTTAGAGCCTGATGATGCATTCGAGCCTGATAATGTGTTTGAGCCTGATGATTATGATTTAGATGGGTCGGAATCTAATAATTCGGATGGTAATGAAAATAATGAAGATTTACTTCAGTCCGTATTATCACAAACTGGCCATCAAGTTTTGGCTAAAACACGAAAAAGAAATGAAAGGGCGGGTGGTAGTCCCGTTAAACAATTTTATGAGACAATGTTAATTAACAATTCAGAATTTTGGGTTTGTCGCCATAAATCTTGTATTCCACAGGCAAAATATTTAAAGGATGGATCTACTTCGAATTTATGGCGGCATTTGAGAAATAAGCATCATATTTCACGAGATTTTGTGGAAAATGGTCGAGTAAAGATTGTAGTAAAGGATAATAATAAGTGTGAATTTGTTGTAATGCCAGAATCCTCGCAGTCAACAATAATGCAAACATTTAGCAAAATGAAAAAATATGCATTTAATAACCCCAAACAAAAAAATCTTGATAATAATGTAGCTGCTTTTATCATTGAGGAACTTCAACCATTTTCAATTATTCAATCACAGACGTTTAAAAGAATAATTGAAGGGCTTGATATCCAAGCCAATATACTTAGTAACGATCGTTTGAAAGAAATTCTTATAAATTCCGAGGATAAGGTATTACGAACCCTTCGTGAATGTGCTCTTGATAGCGCTGAAATTAGTTATATTTCATTTACAACTGATATGTGGACATCAGATAATGGTGATCCATACATCGGACTTACTCTTCATTGGATAAATGATAGTTTTCAAATAAAAGAAATGATTGGTAATATCTCGTATCTCCCATATCCCCATACCGCAGAATGTCTTTTAAATAAAATTGTTGAAATTTTAGATAGTCTCCAACTTAAACATATAACTGTTAGTGGTACAGTTGATAACGGGTCAAATATTAAATCGTGTTTAGAAAAATTGGAAAAAAAATATAGCATTTTTAAAGTTCATTGCTTCGGTCATACGTTACAACTTGCGATTAATGATGCGTTAAAAGAGTGTTCAGAAATTACTAATTTAATAAAAAGATGTAAAGATGTTGTATCACATTTTAGCGGAAGTCCAAAGCAGAAGCAATTCCTTTTAGAAGCACAAATGGAGATAGAAGACTGGAATAACTTTCTTTTTGTAGTTCGTGATGTTTCAACGAGGTGGAATTCGACGTTTTATTTATTAAAACGGTTAACGGTCCTTAAACCAGCAATGTATAAGTATAAGTCGATTTTGGTTGAAGTTAATGATAATAGCTCGCTAAGAAGTTATGAAGACAAAGAGTTATCATTAGATGAATGGGAAAAAGTAGCCGAGTTAGTTAAATTATTGTATCCATATGAGGTTGTTTCAAAAAAATTATCTGGTTCACAGTATCCAACACTTTCTCAAGCATGGTTCGCAATTAATTTTATTAAAATAAAACTCGATTATACAATAATAAATAATGTTGATGTTCAGAAATTTGGAGGTCTTCTTCGTGAATCAATTCAGAAACGATTTTTAGAACCGACAAGGCCAATTCGATTTGCTGCTTTTTTTGATCCGCGTACTAAGGACATGCAAATATTTACAGAAGATGAGAAGAATCGAACTATTTCAGAAGCACGTATAGAATACCTTCAATTAGCTACTAATTTTTATGAGTTAGATAATTTATCTGATACAGCATCTAGTGAGATAATGAATAGCGAAGATATTTTTTCTAACCCAGAGGACAGTTTTCAAGAACATTCAAGTCAAGATGATAATAATATCGCTAACCATGAATTTAATTCATATTTATTACTACCAAGAGTTCCAAGTGAAACAAACATACTTCAATGGTGGGCATCAAGAAAATCTGATTATCCCATACTTGCAAAACTTGCTCGCAAGTATCTTTCCATCCCAGCCACCTCAGTACCATCTGAAGCCTTTTTTCATCTGCGGGTCTCACTATTACCGAAAAACGAACAAGACTCAATCCTCAATTTGTTGAATCGATTCTCTTTCTTAAATCGGCTCTAAAGCTTTGGCCTGCTTCACATATATTTAACTAGGTAATAAAAATTTTTATTTTTGTTTTAAAATAATTGAATTTAGCAACGTAACAAACAGTAATTGAATTGGGCAGATAGTGGTGAATGAAAATTATGAAGTACTTACGGGTCTGGATAAATCATTAAAAATCGAACTGCCAATACATTTAAAAATTCAAGAAACATATCACATAAAAAAATATAATGAATACATTTAAATATATCATTAAATTTGAACCATGTGTTTGCATTAAGAATGAGAGGAAACTTACTGAATGATAGACAGATATAAGAAACCACCTGAAGATTTAAAATAAGTGTTAGAATCGCGTATGTAATTTATTGAACATTGTGTGCACTTGAACATTGAACATTGTGTGCGCACATACTATTTTTTAAAAAAAAAAAAAATACTTATCGTAGAAATAAAATGTAATAGCATTTCTGGGATGATATTGATATCCGTGTTCTATTTGATGTGATAAATAAAAGAAATAAATTATATTTATAGTAGATTGACACGATTATTACACAAAATTACGATATTTATAAGAAAATTGCATTTTAGTAGGTTTTTGCCTATTTTGAATTCTGACCCGTTTAACCCAGGTCAAAGCAATTTTCGACACGTGACCCGTCGGGTCGGGTGACCCGTACGGGTCACCCAACCCAGGTAAGAACTCTACACCTACCCACACCTGATACTCTATTAGCCAATCAAATTTTCTATTTTTTAAAATTTATTTATTTATAAAATTGATAATAACTATTGCTCTACTGGACCAATTTAGATGATTTAACTACCAAAATGTTCATCTTGCTGAGACATTTCTAGCAAGCCCCAAATCGTTAAAATCTAATTACAGGATCCCAAAATAATTCAACTTTTGTATAATTTTAATAGTGATTTTTTAGAATTATTAAGTAAATTTCTTTAATATTGAATAACTTTTGATCCACTGGCCCGTTTTGGGTGATTTAACTACCAAAATGTTTGTATCAGTGAGACGATTCTAACAAGCCCAAAATCGTTAAATTCCAATCACTGGATCCCAAGATCGATAAAGATTTGTATTGTTATACAATCATTTAATCAAATTTAATTAAATAATTATCTAACAATACAAATCTTTATTGATCTTGGGATCTAGTAATTAGAATTTAGCAATTTTGGGCTTGTTAGAATCGTCACACTGAGACAAACATTTTGGTAGTTAAATCATCCAAAACGGGCCAGTGGATCAAAAGGTATTCAATATTAAAGAAATTTACTTAGTAATTCTAAAAAATCACTATTAAAATTACACAAAACTTGAACGATCTTGGGACCCTGTGATTAGATTTTAACGATTTTAGGCTTGTTAGAATCGTCTCAGCAAGATGAAATTTTGGTAGTTAAATCATCTACTGGTACATTGGTCCAGTAGAACAATAGTTATTAATAATTTTATAATTTTATACTTTTGGCCAGAATTATAAAAATTTGACTAGAATTATAATTATAACCTGATATTTTCGGGACCCCACCCACTAAAAAATCACGTAATTTCTGGAAGCCCCCTAATTACCTCTTCTGTTAGATTTTTAATTTTCGGTATCTGCTTGCTCTGACCATGCTTAATAAAATCAATTGTATCGTTGCACCTTTGTAATTCATCTATATTTAAGCTTCCCTCCTTTGACTTTTGTAATATTCTTATTACTTTGCTAAGTCTTGTTGTTGCATTCCAGATATCTGTTTTAGGCTGCTTCCTATGTTTTTGATCCTCCCCATTAAAATCTTCTTTCTTGGTAAATTTTTGTTAGCGGCAGAAATAATGCTTTGTTGAAAAATATCCCAGAGTTCGTTTAGAAATAAATTGGCTCTACGGTTTTCAACTCCTTTACTAGACCCCAACTTCCTTTCCAGAAATAGATTCAAATCTTCAGCATAATTTTGCCAATCTTCTTTTGTGGCTTCTTCGTACAGGAATACCCATCTCGTTGATTGTTTCCTCTTCATAGTAGCTTTGTTATAGTTTTTGATTAAGTGGTCCATTTGAATAGTGACTGATACAAAATGATGGTCACTGCTTGTATAGAAGCGCATGTCTTCTATTGTCGCTTCTTTTAAGCCTGTTACTAAGTTCTCAGACACCCAGATTTGATCTATTCTTGATTTACTTAAATTATTGCTCCAGGTAAATTCTCTTCGGTTTGGATACAAAAACCTATATATATCTTGAAAATCCTAACTTTTAAGCCACCTATATAAGAAGAGGATCTTACTATTTTTATTTCTGCCTGCTCCTTCTCTGTCTAGATGTGCATCTGTAACATGATTGAAATTCCCCATAATGACAAACTGACTAACACGAGATCTGTTCAGGTATCTTCTAACTATTTCTTGTTGAATGATTTTACACATTTCTTTGTCATTAGGAGGGTATGTAAACTACTATTACTACTAGTTTCAATTGCTTAAAATAAAAGTTTGCTTCTATTATATATTCATTTTTTCTAACCAATCGTCCTAAATACTTCTCTTAATCATTTCTAATTAAGATTCCAACTTCTGAACCCTTTTTCTTAACTATTTCCTTTTTCGACCAGAAACCCCTAAAATTATGACCCTTGCTAATTGCGAAATTCTCTTCCTTTTTAGAGATATTTGTCTCTACTAAACCTACAATTCCAATATTCTCCTCTAAAACTAATTCTAATAAACTATCTAATTTTTGTGTACTCTGTTTTAATCCGTTTATGTTATGTACTCCGATTTTTAAATTTATTTTCTTTTTCTCTTGGATTAAAACTGACTTCCCTTTCTTACGTCTATCCATCATACTTTCCTCACTCAATTCAGTTATATTGGGCCTACATGAAGCATTAGTGAGGTGTTTTGCTTTGCCCATATTCTTTAATTCAACTGGGGCGAAAATTAGGAGCACAAAGCAAGCAAGTGCTCTATTGTTTTGAATTTAGCTTGCATGTCTTCCAATAACTTTCCGATCTCAGCATTTTCCCATGTTTCTTCTTCTTGTTTGTTTTTCCTTTTGTCCAGTTCTTCAGTATTTGAACCTGTTGCTACTTTATTTACTGCCTGTTCTTTTATATTTTTATTAGCAGTTTTTACGCTCCTTAGTGGTTTTCTTGTACTGCTGTGAGATCTGGAGCTACTACCTAGTCTACAGTTTGGATTACCCCTACTATCTCTGGCTCTTTTGTGTACCTTAGTTATTCCTGCTTCATATAATGGTCTTTTCCCTTTGTTAACATAGCAAGCTTCTTTTTGATACCGAAATTGTTTATTATTTCTTCCAACCAAGTTTTCTATTATCATCTGCCATTCCAACTTTGTATTGTAGTAATATATATTATATTTTTGAGCTTGTAAAAGTTCCTCTTTTGACTTGAAAAAGACATAAGCTCTTTGTCTTTGGTTGCCATAACGGTTGTTTAAGATGTGTACTGCTTGCACATTGTATTTTTTTAATTGACGTAAAAGTAAACTATCGTATGCAGTTGTTGGTATATTGGAGATTGTACCCCTATATCTATTTCTCTCCTCTAATTTGGCTATGTCGAACTTTCCAGGTATTGTTCTGTATGTTTTACCATAATCCAAATGCAAAGACCAATTCTCTTTTAACGATTTTCCTCTTTGCTCTGAATTTGCTAAAATCTTTATATAGGCTGCCTTTGTAGAGAAATTTTGCTGACATGCAATTATGGTTACTGCGCCAAAATAACTTAAAAAACTTCTGATTTCTTCTGCCTTTAATCCCTTTGGCAAATCCCACAGTATGAAGAAATATGTTGCAGTTTTCTCGTAGTCTTCGATCTTTTGGGATGAGATTTTGTTTACTGGAGCCCATACTGAATTATAAATGTTTTCCTATTGTTTGGCACTTTGTTATTTAATGCTGCTATTGATTCTTCTTTAAATGAGCTTTTCTGATGATATGCTTATTAAGCCCGTAGTCTAGTATACCACACTCTTCCTGTATTAAAGTGTCTTTGACTATTTCTATTTCATTGTCATGATTGCATACCGACTTTTCTTCTTCTTCATGATTTCGTTTACGCAAATTGCTTTGTGCTTCTGTCTCTATGTTGCTTATCCTACTAATAACCTCAACACTTGGTTGTGATGGTAGTAATTCCATATCAACTGGCTCATTTTTAATTTTAATGTTCTTACTCTGAGCTCTATTTTGCTCTTTATTATGTTCTAACGTGGCTTTTCCTTCCATTTTTACCTTATTGTTATTTTTGCTTTTAATGTTAGTGCATTTCGTATGCAAACCCTCCATTAGAATGAATCTATCTTTATCTTTGTTAGTGCCATATTGGATTTGTATACCAACCATGTCCTCAACTTTCCTATTACTGTTATTAGACTGATCTAACAGAAATTCTTCCTCCTTTGTTAAACTTTGTTTTCTTGCTTTCTTGTGTTAAGCATATGTATAAAAACGTAACATATTACAAACGACTTAAATCTAGTACACTTCACTAGTGCCTAAATACTTTGCAATTTTTCTATCTTCTTCTCAAATAAATTTGTTTTGTTCTTTTTGTACCAGTGACTTTTCATCCTCCGACTTGTTAAAGAAATTCTTATAATTAGGAAGTTCAAGCATTTTACGCGTTGTTTTGCATGTGTTTGTTTGTTGTTTTGTTGTTTTGTTATTGTTGTTTGTTGTTTTATTGTTTTGTCAGCTTCTAAGTCTGTCTGTCCCGATTTAGCTATTTGTTTACTTTCCGAAAGCATTTGTTTGTTTTGTTATGCTAACGATCTACAATACAGGGTAAGGATAGTAACAAAAATCAGGTGATTTTTTAGGGGGGGAGGGGGGTAAAAAAAGTTGAAATTATATATAAGAACCTGACTATTTATATATTAAGGAAGAGGGAGGGGGGTAGGCCTCTGATAAAAAATAATCAGGTGATTAATGACACTGCCCTAATGACAATTTCCCCAAAAAGATTTTTCCTTTGTAAAATTTTTCGGAAGAATCCAATTTTCTTGTATTTCAAGATTTGTATCTTTAAAAAAGTTAAAACTGTTCTAATAAACTATATGTAATTTTCCTTGCTTCACCTTTTTCCTTAAGGCTATTTTATATGTTTACTTAGTATAATTGTGATTAAATTTAGAAAATTCTTTAGCTCCAATTTTGGTCACAGTGATCGATGGGAAAAGTTTTTTAATGAATATCAACTAGCAATTATTTTATTGACAGCTTATTTAGTTAATTAATATAGGGTTAAGATTAATATTTGATTAGTTTGCAGGTACATATTTTTACTTTGCTATTTTATGATATTCATTTGTCTGGTATCGTGTCAAATTTTCATTTTCGTAAATAGATTTTATACAATCTGTACCAGTATTAAACTCGTTATATTACATGTGTTTCAGTTAAATACAGTATTAAAATTAGATATCACGAGTATTTGAATATAATACTAGTCTTTTATTTGCAATTTTTCTACCGCACATATTTAAACTACCTTCTTCAGTACCATCAGGAACCTTATCAATATTCCAATTTGAGATTAATACAAATAATTTAAATTTTATTCCTTTCCTAGTTCTGCGTGGAAGTAAAAGATGATAAGGTTTTTTTTAGAAGTTCGCATAATTAAAAAAAAATACTACAAGTTATGAATTAAAAATTACCATTATCAAAATCATCTTCTGGAGTGTCGTCAAATACTTTTTAAACGGGTTTTCGAATAACAGAAGAAAGTTCAACGGCACGAGAGATAATTGTTTCTTCTGATTTATTAAGTTTTACTTTAAATTTATCCATTTCTATTCATTGTTTTTGATCGTGTGCCAAAACTTCTGGAACAATAAATACTCTAAGTGTAACAAATAATTCCTAAAAAAAAAATAACGATCTACAAATTTAGCCAATCAAATTAGGGTACGATATATAAGCACATCGCAGAGTGCGAGATATGCATTTATTCATATAATAATAATAATTAATTAATAATAACAGAAGAACTCTTTTCAACAATCACTTGAACCAAATTACTAACAGAAGAAAAACAAGAAATTTTTTGTTGGAGAATTGTCTATACATAATGTATAGTAGGATAACACAGGAAAACGGTGTTTATAAAGGTCAACTAACTTTCTGGGGACTCCTTTATATATTCAATATACAAGCCAAAAGTGTACTTTTACAAGATAACTGGCAGAAGGTAGAGTCCTTGTACAAGAAATTTTGGTAAAAATTAAAGTTTTCTTTTATTGACAAAGTTTCTTGTAAAAAAACAATGGGGAACAACAAAAAATTGAGTTTTTCCAACTATACTCTTTCCTTTAAATTTCTTTCAAGTATCATTTTACTTTCCTTTGGATTGAGATTATAGCAAATCAGTATGGTATAGGTGAGCAGATTCGTATAGTATAGGCCAAATTTTTAAATCTATACCATACCAATCAGCTATAATTCTTAACCCTAACCTTAACCCTAACGCTGATATATACTATACCGGATCAGTATAGTATAGATTTAAAAATTCAGCCTATACTATACGGATCTGCTTATCTATACCATACTGATCTGTGAAATACCTCTTTGGATTTTTTTGAAATTTTCGCCAAAAAGTGGGAATCCTAGCTTACCCCTTCCAAAAGATCAGCAGTGTTTACTCCTTCCGAATTGGAATGATCTGAATCGGAACCAGCGCTATCACGAGTAAATTTGGTCGCTATATACAAATAAACAATGAATGACGTGGTTGGATCTGAAGGGCACATAAAAAATTTCTTATCTTTATTAGTTTAGTTTTTTTGTTTTCATATACCTGTACATATAATATATTAGTAGACATTAGTCTTGTGGTATTATATAATTTTTATCGTTTATACTATATGTGTTAGCATCTACAGTTTCTATTTTTTCTTTACTTTTTCTTTGGATTTTCTTTTTTTTATTTCTTTTCTTTTGGTTGTATTTTCAGTTTGGTTATTTGGTTAGTTGTTTAGGTTTTGTCACCCTTTAATCTTTTCCTCTTTTTTATTCTTCTTTATGAGAAGCTCAGAGAAAACGTTTTTAAGTAGAATGGATTTTGTGGTTGGTTTTCTGAAGCCAGGTGGTGCTATACTTCTTGCTGATGGAAAAGACCGTCGCTTGAATATGAGCAAACCATTTCAGTACAGTAGCCAAAGTTGGGCACCAATTCGGGCAGCCGGCTTAGTTCGACCTATACTGTTAGTATGTAAAATTATGTAGTTTTTATGTAATTTGCTAATAAAGATCAGACGGCTATGAAGCTTAAAAAAAAAAAAATTAATTAATAATAATAATAGTTAATTAATAATAATAATAATAATAAATGTTTTATAAATACATACCATAGCAATAGGCTCAAGTATATTGGATTTGTGCATAATTTTTTTTAGCATATTCTTGTCATCTAGAGCTTTGACCCGGGTTAGAAAATAGCAACCTGGTCGGGTCAGATACTTATCCTGTCATGACTAGGGTTCTCAGCATAAGGGTCCTTGGCATGCCATAGGCATGCCATTGAGTCTAAAGGCATGCCATTAAGTATAATAATATATAAATATATAAAGATACAATTTATATTTTAAAAAAAATTTTTATCCAATTAAATTGAACAAGTAAATCATGTGTTTATGGCATGCCTTGGCATGCATTTGGCATGAAATTTAGAATTTGGCATGCCATCTGGTATGCCAAATTTTTTATCGTGCCAAGAACCCTAGTCATGACCCGGGTCAACGGGTTATGCAAACAATTTTGCTTTTTCAATTACTAAATTAGGTGGTCGTCTAAAGCCAGGTGCATTCACATGATACAAAGCCAATCAAATCGTAAATTTGATCTTTACGGATCAGTCCGACAAGATAAAAACAAAGAAAGAAAGTGAAAAGCGCCGAAAATACAAAAAACGAGTGTCTAAACCTGTCTAGGAGCATTAATAAAAAATGTCAGGAAGTCAATTTTACTTATAAGTCAAGCCCTAACCCTAACCCCTAACTAACCCTTACCCTAATTTTAATTAAATAATCAAAAACATATAAACGCACCTGGCTTTAGCCATCCCTTAAATTAGGAAGACAATTGAATCTATATAATAATAGAACATAAATTCGATTGTCTTTCTAATTTGAAAAGATTGAGCACACGTTATCAATCTTTTTTTTTTTTATCGCTTTAAATAGAAATCATACACCAAAAACTATCGTCATAATATGGTATTTAAGGATAGTTTAAAACTTAAATCGCTAAATAAATTATCTTTTAGTTGTTACGATTTTATTTATAAACTAAAATTTCTTTGTCAATTTTAATAATCGAATTTGAATGCATCATTCTTCTCCATTACCATAGTATTACGTACCAGAAATTTTTGCGTATCAAATTTGGTTTTAGTACATTCACGAATAGTTAAAGTCAGTAATGCATTATCCAAATCAGCTAAGACTAAATTTTATAAGAATTTTTAAAATTATTACATTGTTGTTCTTTGGAATTGGTGTAAAAAAGAAATGATAATGTTACCTGGGTAATGAGCTTTTAAATTTCTGTATTGTACATACCTATATAAAGTCATTAACACCCAAATTTTTTCGCTAGGTTGCTTATTTTTATTATCAAGAACTAGCAAAAGTTGCCGATTTTGAATTATCCAATCAAAGAAATTATGAATAATGAAGATTTGGATGGTATCTCTTAATGCGTTAGATAGGTGCAGGCAAATTTGCCTGCAAAAAGTTATGTATATATAGGTTTAAAAAATTTTTTATAAAACTTTATGTAATATTTCAATATAATATTTATTAAGGTCAAATGTTATTTTTAAACTATAAATTATAAACATTAATTATACTTTATAAAAATTTAGCATAATTTAAAATTGACCGATTTTTATAAAGTAAAATTAAATAATTAAGTTATTAATATTAAAATTTTTTTTAAATATGTTCGAACCCTTAAAATATTACTAAATATTTACCTTAAGTATTAATCCATATAAAAAAATTATATTTATTTAATATATATATTTAAAATACATATGTACGTGTATATACATATACGTACATGCAATATGTATATATAAGATATATACAATGACAATGTATTTGTATTACTTCCACGCCCTTTCCTCCTTCCTCTAGCCTTTTCTTTATTAATTTGTTTTTCATTATCTAGAATAATCGCATTGGTTTTATTGGTTAATTCTTCCATATCAGCATTACTATCATAGTCGCTATCTTCAAAAATCTCATCTAGTAAAAAAGCTTCTTGTGTACGTGAAAAAAATGAAAATCATCAGGATCTAACAAATCAGCAGGTAATTCTTCATTGCTTTGCATTATAACAAACTAAAGAACAAATATTCACTTAAAGCGAGCCTGAATTCAATTTAAATTAATAAATGTTTTTTTTTTAATTTATTTATTTCTAATTTATTTCCAACTGGCGTTTTTAATAAAAGTATTAAATTGGCGTATATATTTTATCATTATAATTTCAGATATTTATAAATATTTATAATGCTCAAGTCAATTTAAACAGTATTGCCTCGCTTTGAATTGACAAGAGCACTAACATTTGTTGTAAAATATTAAAATTTTAAAGGTGTACGTATGTTTTTTTTAAAAAAATCGATTGCTGCAATTAACAAATAATAATCCCAAAAATCGCTTTTAAAAAGTTTAAAGCAAATGACCCTTTTGTAAAACAATAGCGTGAGAATAATAAAATTTTAAAAAAAGGCACTAAACTTTATTTAAATAATTTATAATGATTTTTTAAGTTCGATCAACATAATGTGTGGCGCAGTAATGCGTGATAGGCATAAATTCGAGTTAGTGTTAATCACCAGTAATGTGATTTATACAATTGACGTTTTACTACAATGTTAATGAAGTCTAACCAAATAAATTAAGGTATTTTTTAGGGGGGACCTCTCTTATCTCATTTTTTATCAATTACATTAAAATTAGATTTTGCAGGCAAATTTGCCTGCATAACGTATTAAGAGATAGTATTAGAGCCCGAAGATGATAAGGTGTTTGAGCCCGAAGATAATTTGGTGCTTGAGCCCGAAGATGATATAGTGTTTGAGCCTGAAAATGTTAACTTGAATTGGACAGAATCTGACAATACAGATGTTAATGAAAACTCTATGTTATTACAATCTGGTAGGCAAATTTTAGTTAAAAAGCACAAAAAAATCGAAAGACCAGGTGATAGCTATTTTTTGAGACAAAATTAATTAAGAATATAGAATATTGGTTTTGTTAGCATAAATCCTGTATTCCACGAACAAAATATTTAAAGGATAGTTCCACTTCGAATTTATAGCGTCATATGAGAGCTAGCATCATATTTCACGAGCAATGATAGAAGGTGGTCGAGTAAAGGTTGTGGTAAAGGAGAATAATAAGTGTAAATTTTCTGTGATGTCAGAATTCTTACAATCAACAATAGTGCAAGTGTTCGAAAAAATTAAAAAATATATACCTACTAACCCGAAACAAAAAAATCTTGATTACAATGTAGCTACCTTTATTGTCAAAGAACTCTAGCATAATTCAATTATGAGCATTTAAAAGAATAATTGAGGGGCTTAATGTACAAGCCAATGTGCTTGGTTACAATCGTTTAAAGGAAATTTTAATAAATTCTGAGGACAAGGTTCTGCAGAACCTCTGTAAATGCGCACTTGATAGTGCTGAAATTAGTTATATTTCATTTACTACCAACATGTAGATGTCTAATAATGGCGATCCGTATAGGTCTTACTCTTCACTGGGTTAATGATAGTTTTTAAGCAAAAGAAATGATCAGTAATATTTTGTATCTTCCATATCCCCATACTTTCAAATGTCTTTTAAGTAAAATTACTGAAATTTTAGATAATCTTTAGCTTAAATGTATTACAGTTAGTGGTATGGTTGATAATGGGTCAAATATTAAATCGTGTTTAGAAAAACTAAAGCAAAAATATGGCATTTTTAATATTCATTGTTTTGGACATACTTTACAGCTAGCCATTAACAATGCATTGAAAGAGTGTTTTGAAATTACTAATTTAATAAAAAAATGCAAAGATATAGTATCACATTTTAGTAGAAGCCCTAAGCAGAAACAATTTTTTCTTGAAGCTCAAATAGAGATGGAAGACTGTGATAAATTTCTTTTTGTAGTTCGCGATGTTTCGATGAGATAGAACTTGACATTTTACATGTTAAAACGTTTAATAACTCTCAAACCAGCAATGTATAAATACAAGTCGTTTTTAGCCGAAATTAATGAGAACAGGTCACTATGAAGTTATGAAGAAAAGGAGCTATCGTCGAATGAATGAAAAAAAATGACTGAGCTAGTTAAATTATTGTATCCTTACGAAATTGTTACAAAAAAGCTATCAGGTTCAACATATCCAACACTTTCTCAAGCGTGTTTGCAATTAATTTTATTAGAATAAAACTTGACAGTGCAATAGTAAATAATATCGATATTTAGAAATTCAAAAGTTTTCTCAATTCAGGAACAATTTTCAGAACTGACAAAACCTATTCATCTTGCTGCTTTTTTCGACCCACGGACCAAAGACATGCACATTTTTACAAAAGAAGATAGGAATCGTACTATTTCACAAGCACAAATAGAATATCTTGAATTAGCTAATAGTTATTATAGGGATAGTTTAGATACAGTACTCAATGATACAATAAATAGCGAAGAAGACATTTTTTCAGATCCTGTAGCTCAAGAATATTCAAGTCAGGATGATGGTGATAATATTGCCTACCGCGAATTTAATTCTTACTTATTACTACCAAGGGTTCCAAGCGATACAGATATTCTTCAGTGGTGGGCCTCAAGAAAAGCTGATTATCCCATATTTGCAAAGCTTGCCCGCAAGTATCTTTCAATCCCTGCCATGTCAGTATCATCTGAACGTCTTTTTTCTTCTGCAGGTCTCACTATTACCGAAAAAAGAACAAGCCTTAATTCTGAATTCATCGAATCAATCTTGTTCCTTAAAGCAGCTCTAAAGCTTTGGCCTGTCTCACATATTTTTGGTTAGGTAAGAAAATTTTATATCAAAATGGTTTAAAACAATTGAATTTAGTAATTTAATGGATAGTAATTAAAATTAGTAAACAGTTCTGAGTTAAGTCGGATATAACCAGATAGAACATTCAAAAAAAAATAAAGCACTTACAGGTCTATATAAATCATTAAAATTGAACATTTGAATCAAAAAAAATATTAAAATTTAAATGCATTTGTATTTAGAATTAGGAGGTTATGGGATAAAAAATCACCTAAAAATTTAAATAAAATTTAAATAAACATTAGAATCAAGTATGTAGTTTTTTAAAAAAAAATTAAATAAATACTTATTATTAAATGAGTAAAGGTTGTTCGTTAAAAAAGGAAATCACTTGAATAATAATTATATATATATTATTATCGCCAATATGCTACTTCAATAAAAACCCCCTTTATGGGAAAAAAAGTAAAAAAATGTTTATTCAGATAAATGTGCTACATACGTACATATGTAAGTATGTAAAAAAAATACTACATATGCGTTTAACACAAACAAACTCAACTCACCCTAATTTTAACAGTCCAATTATCAATTTGTAGCCCATTAGGAAGTTGACCAGATGACCTGAGTAAGAGCTTTACTATTTATATAGTAAATTACTTCTACTGCTATCTATAAACAGTTATTAGTACAATATAGAGAATATAGAGTTTTTGTCTATTTTGAATTCTAACCTGTTTGACCTGGGTCAGAGCAATTTTTGACCCATGACCCGCTGGGTCAGGTGATCTGTACAGGTCACCTGACCCAGATCAAAGCACTATTGCCATCTATCTTTTCACCACCTGGACAAACTTTAACCAATTCATTTTTAAAGACAAAACAAATATTACAAGGTTTAATCTCAACATTTGGAGCATCAGAAAAAACTCGAGGGTTAAATTTTTCATCAACTAAACGATGCCATCTGTAAAATGCAAGATCTTTTGCTGCGATAGAGATATTTCCAATAAGACCCTTTGGTACAGCTTTTCCTACATCTGGTTTTTTTTCAATGCATTGATCACTTGTTGGTTGTCTACATAAATTTGAAACAAAAAAAAATTTTTGATCATAAATAATTAAACAATAAATTTATGCCAATAAATATAAAAAATAAATATAAAATAAATAATAATAACTCACCAACAATAAATGCAATAAATACATGACCCATTGTGTGAAATATAACATATTTTGCTTTCTATTCATTATTTTCAAATCCATCATTATTAATACGATCAGATCAATAGTATGTCCAAGTTTGTCAGGATCATTCTAAGTTATTTTTATAAAATATAAAGTTACTTTTCTAGGAATAAATAAATAAATAAATAGATTTTTTTTTGTTGAAATATTTAATATAAGTAGAAAACGCCATTATCAATTGATTTATTGATTGCTAAAAGCCAACCATCAATCATTTTAGTGCTCCCAGAATCAATTGAAGAAATTGGTAATTGATAATCATATTTATCTTGTAAATCTTTAATTTCAGATTTTTCATTATAGTTTAATAAAAATTTATTTGATAAATATCCTTCACGAATTGGATCTTTGTAATCTTTTAGTAAAATAACAGGATCAAGACCAATAGCGATTCTTTTAACATTATATCTATATTAATACATATATAGATACAAAAAATATATATATATACTATAGAATTAGTTTGCTAGAGGTTTAAAATGATATATATCGGTTAAAAATCAGATTTTAATATTTGACAATTTCAATTATTTAGGAAAATGGTATTTGATTTTTGCAAATACCAAAACATATCTAATTTCTACACAAATCTACCAAACAACATAATTCAAATGTGGCAGTAAAGTGTCTTGAATCAGCAAGTAATCAATATAGCCAAAAGTTTTTTTACATAGCATTGTAAATATTTTTATTATACATTTATGATTATTATACAAAATAATCGCACATCATTTTTACTGGCTATATATTATAGTAAGTTCCCCCATTTATTTTACTAACCCCGAGCTACTACCTAAAATAAGCTACCCCCTGATTTTTTTTAAAAATCTTAAAAAATTCGTTAATAGTTGCTACATATAAACCTTTTTTTATACTAAGTAAACTTCAAAAAAATTGATTAAGTAAAGTTGTTCAGCGTATCAAAATACACTTACAGTAAAAATTTGGTGTTATTTAGATAACTTTTTATTAGTACATTTTTCAATTTTTTTAAAAAATGCTATATTTCAAAAATAAGCTACTTTACGAATTTTTGTGTAATTTTTTGGCCAAAAAAGTAGCTTAATTTCGGACACATATGGTATTTTATTTATTTCTTACTTCTTTCGAAACTTTGCAAGAAACCAATCTAACTTTTCTGGCACTTTACAAGAATATCTATTCTAACTTTTCTAGCACTTTGCAAAAAATAGCAAATATGAGAAATATAAGCGAATATAAGCAAATATAAGTAAATTTTAGTGAATATAAGGAATATAATAGTTTATTTTTTTTGTTTTCATTTTTTTATTTTTTTTCTGGTTTTGTTTTTTTTGGATTTATTTTTTTTTGTCGTTTTTTATAATAATATATAATAAAATATGTAATATTTAAAATATAATATATAATAATAATAGGGTGTAGTGACTAGAGTTCTTCAAATTCAAATCAAATCAAATATTGAATCAATTTGAATTTGATCAAATCAAATTGATACTAATTTGAATTTGATTTGATTCAAATATTTGAATTTGATTTGAATTTGAATTTTTAATAATAATTTTCAAATCAAATTGCAGAACCCTAGTGGTGACATAGAGAAGCTGTCTGGTTGTTACCCCAAGCGACAGATCTAGAGTTCAAGTTCTACTAGAAACGAATTGAAAAATAGACCTGTTATGGTAACATTTGTTCATCGATTGGTTGGGTATATTATCTGTAACCTTGGTACCACTATTTTGAATAGGAGCATTGGCATAGTTGTGTAAGTTATACAAACAAATCCAAAGGACCAGAACAATTGAAACCTGTTTGGCAAGTCCCAAGCAAGGAGGTAAAGATGATCTTTCAATGGTACTATAGAAGACCGGAATTTTAACTAAAGACCAAAGAACCAGACAGAAAGAGCTCTATGGCAAGAGGGGATACCAACCTGGCCACCTGAGTCATATCGAAGAAAAAGAACCTATGTTTCAAAATTAGGTACCAAGGAGAGGGAGTCCATTAGGTGCATAAAACTGGGCTGACCGATCCTTCCGGGCTAACTGGCTTGGTAGTTTGGAAGAGATTAGTAAAAATTGAAGAAGGGTTGAATGTGAGTACTGGAGATCGGAATGAACCTGCAAGAGCAAATAGAACTCACTGACCAATGAGAAGTAGAAGCATGGAGGTGTGTACATGTCAAGACCCAATGGAGCTCTGGGCATACTCATATGAAAGTCTTAGAACATTAAGAGGATTTGGAACCACCAATACAGGTATAGCTGGCACAAGTGCATATAGTGGTATAAAAGTCAGGTCAGCCAGCCGCCTTATGATGCCATCCAACTATGCTTGGTACTGGAAGCCTCAGCGAAACATGCCTGGATACCTCATCACCATAGCGGGGAGTATAGTCATTAGCATATTTCTGAACTCAGAACACTAAATCCTGGGTCCCGAAGTCACAGGAAAATTGGTTAGTTGCGGCAGTATGCAGGCTTGAAATATTTACCTAATGTGGTAGAGGCAGCTGCATGACTTGAGATACAAACTTCCAAGAAGTACACTAGTAAAGAACTTTGGATGTACCAATTTGGAAGCATAAAGCGTCTACCTGGAATTACATACACCAAATTGAAAGTGATGATACTAGGAAATGTAAATAAAGTGGCGAACATATGAATACTAATCAGCAGCTAGGAAGGGACGTACAAAACCAGGCTGGCTATATAAATAGGAATATAGTAGGCTCTGGTAGGTTTAGGTTATGGATAAATAGTTCAAGTCTTGGTACTTAATAGATAGTATAAAGATTGTAAGCAGTAATGTGTAATAATCAATATATATCCAATAAAGTTCAGAGGCATAACCTTACCTTAACAACAAAAAAAAAAAATATATATATATATAAAAATAAATAAAAAAAATAAAACTTTATATTAAATTGCAAAAACTTGCAAATATTGTATAATAATTTAAAATATTATAATAATAATAAATAAAAAAATAAAATTTTATATTAAATTGTGAAAACTTGCAAAAACTTGCAAAAACCTGTAAAACATTTAAAAATTTGCAAAAAGTATGATTATGTGAATATAATAATTATATATTAATTAATTGTCTGGAGCGTAGCGACAGACTTATACTTTTATGCCCTTTGATGACCATAACTACATTTTTGATACATTTTAATAAAAATATCAAAAACGTAGTTGTTGCATTTTCTGGATGTAACGCCACGTACCTTTATTTGCTTGTTCATGTAACAAAAGCAGGTTACGCGTTAGCTACCAATCATATTGAATATGATACCAACACGATAATCTGGGATTTTTACTTTACCATTATCGTTATAGATCTTCAACACAAGTAAGATGTTGGTCGATTTAACCTTGCCCAAATTATTTTTTTTATATAACTTACTGTGTTTTCTCTCAAATTATTTACTGAACCTTCACTCAAGTTACTTACTAAACCTTCATTTTTAAATCTTCACTTAAATATATCTTACTAAATCTAAATTACGTATTAAAACTTTGCTCAAAATATTCTTTTATATAACTTACTAAACTTTATTTTTTCTGTTGGTTTGTAGTAAATTCTTAAAAGGAAGAAACAGAAATCGGGAATGTTGCAACCGGTGTCAAACATGTAAGCCTCAGAAGACAATACAAGTAAGACGTCGGTCGATTTAACTTTGCTCAAATTATTTTTTTTATATAACGTACTGTGTTTTCGCTCAAATTACTTACTGAACCTTCGCTCAAGTTACTTATTAAACCTTTGTTTTTAAATCTTCACTTAAGTATATCTTACTAAATCTAAATTACGTATTAAAACTTTGCTCAAAATATTCTTTTATATAACTTACTAAACTTTATTTTTTCTGTTGGTTTGTAGTAAATTCTTAAAAGGAAGAAACAGAAATCGGGAATGTTGCAACCGGTGTCAAACATGTAAGCCTCAGAAGACAATACAAGTAA